>BSBK01003317.1:402500-494409 GCA_027943335.1 Chamaecyparis obtusa
CACAATAATTCTACAGTATCTTCTTCCTCTGGCATAGTTTCAACAATGAAACCAATGTCTCTTATTTAGATGAGTAAATTGTTTTCTTTTTGTCCATCAAATTTTGCCGCTTAATCTCGCTCATTGATTTTTTCTCTTTAATCTTCTTTGGCTGATGTGTTAGTAACATGTTTCAATCTACTCCATTAGATCTTCCTTGAATTATGTTAGCCATCGATCTTCATAAAAAACCTTATCTGTTACCAAGATTTCATACACTTTCCAGCTCATCAATTTATCAGCTAAGCTAATCATTTAATTCCTTTATGTTCTGCTCAGTTAACAAATAAATGCATCAGTGAACACAAGCTTCATTAACAATGCGCTTGATATACACTACACTTTGTCGGTGTATACTGGAATGCTTCATTTACTGAAAACACTACTTTGTGTCTTTTAGCTCTATTCTTCATCATAGATGAATGCAACATAATAAAGTCAATATCATCAAGTCATAGACTCATCAACAAGTTACTCAGTGTATT
Organism: Chamaecyparis obtusa; assembly: GCA_027943335.1. NCBI lineage: Eukaryota > Viridiplantae > Streptophyta > Pinopsida > Cupressales > Cupressaceae > Chamaecyparis > Chamaecyparis obtusa. The sequence continues at coordinate 403,025 of BSBK01003317.1, forward strand.
CCTTATCCTCATCTAACATATACATCTTGCTCATGTAGATACTTTTTTTCTTCATCTCTTTCACCTTTCTTTAGATGTTTCGGTATAGTAACTTAGAAAGATAAGTATTGTCAAGCTAGTTGACATCAATGACAAAATAATACTGATTTAATCATCTTACATATCTAACTAGAAACTCCCTCGATGATCTTTAATCATAGATTCTTCATTCAGGTTCTAAATCAGTTGTAGTTCATCAAAACCATTAGAATCAATTAAGTCTTGAACCTTATGTTTTAGAGAATAAAACTTCTCATTATCATGGCCATTCTGATGATGGTATTGACAAAAGGCTTTGGAATCAAATGATTTGGATGCCATCATAGTAGGTAAAAGAGGTTGAGTAGGAGGTAAAGTAATCATATTAGCAGTCAACAATTTACTCATAATAGAATGTAAAGATTTAGAAAGAGGAGTAAATGTATGATTTAGAGGAAAAGTAGTGGATGTAGAAGTAGCATTGTTGGATGCAACAACAACTTGATTAGAAACTGCATTTTCTTTTTTATTTATCTTAACATAGTTGTTAGGTTTTTGAAACTTGTTGGGATTAGGAACAACATCACTCTTATCAATTGGAACAAGAGCCATTAGAGTGTTGCTCTCAGATTGACTCACTTGTAATTAATAATGATGAAGTGCTGCAAAATGTTGTTGAAAAGAGGTAAATTCAGTAAACAAAATCTTATCTCTAACATCCTTTTCTAAATTTTTAATAAACATGTGTTGAATATCAATATCAAGAACATTATAAGAAATTTGAGCATACAAATGCTTAAATCTACCAATAAATTCAATCAATTTTTCTTTAGTATTTTGTTTACAATGCATCAAATTAGTTAAGGACACTTGCAGGCCAATGTTATTTTGAAACTGTTGGATAAAGTGACGTAGGACAGGTAAGGACGATCCAATTAAGGAAAATCCAAACATGTAGCCAAACACCAACAATGCAGAATAACACAACCAGATGATGTTCCAACATAATTTTCATTAACATGCCCGTTTGTAAGGCCTTCTGATTTATGGCCAATTACAAACAAGGAATAGTTCTGCAAGATCAACAAAGATCCAAAATCGTAACCCTAGCTAGTCCAGCTCTAAAATACATCAGCAACTGATGGAAACCCTAAGGTAGATTTGAACTGGAGCTTGCAAGCCACCAAGAAATCTCCTTGTCTTCAAGCATGCAAACTACTAGCTATGCTATTACAATTATCAAATAACAATCTGATATGCAAGATCTCGCAAGGTCCAATTATTATCCTTCTCAGCTACTTCTACTGATTGACTCTCTAAACAAATACCCAAACACTCCTTAAATACTAATCTTTAGCCACAAGTCCACAGGAAGAAATAATTAACTCCTAAGCCAAGTCAGCTTCTATTACAAACAAATATTAAATGCAAAAATAGTCAGCTCTCAAATAGCCTTACAATTATTTAATTGTCCATGATGGCCTCTAGATCTACATAGGAGAATACAACAAAATCTACCAACAATAAATACACCAAGTCAGCCAACCAAAACTCCAAGAACTCTAGTCGGTAAACCAGACTATTGAGCACCAGAGAAACAACTGAGCACCAGTGAAATAATTGACCATGCCAAGCAACATAGGCATTCCACCGAGCGCAAGAGGTTTCACTGAGTTGCTTTAGCGATCAATCTTCCTTCAATAATCGAGACTGTCGGTTAAGGCTGCAACCAAGTAACATAGAACCACTTCAACACATCACCATGCAGATTTTTTGAGTACCCTAGAATGCCCGTACATCAGACACCGCAGTTTCGAAAAGACATTCTCATAGGCTAGAAGAACATCTTTTGGGATTCAGCACATAAACCCCAAACTGGTTCTTCACATACAAATCCTCCAACTCCTCACCTTGCATAGTCTTCCACTTCTATTTCCTCTATCTTTTCAAGTCTTTTATTGTCAACACACAGGGTTGTTCTCCACACTAATCATCAATCCTCTCAGGATCCAACAACTCAACTCAGTTTCCAAAACTCAAGTTACTCATACTGAGTGTTGTATCCATCAAAGGTATCAAGGAAGCTTCTTGTGATTCTTCTCAATAGTAAACACATTCTTGACACAATCATACATAGCTCTGTAATCATACTGCCAAGGTCTACAAAGTAATATGTGACAACTATTCATCTCCATAATATCACACAACACTTTATCCTTATACTAGCCAATCTGAAAATAAACAAGGCACTACTCCCTCACTTCTAGAGCGTGAACATCTTGCAACCAGCCAATCCTATTGATGCAGGAGCATCCTAGGTGTAAGAGCAATCTTGCATCACCCAAAAATATTTTTGTTTTTGAATTCAATAAGGGCTATCTTGTGTAGGGCTGCTATTTATGGAAACTTGCTATTTTTAGTAAGTTGGTCATACGATCTCGAAATGTTCTGAATTCACATGTGGATGTTCATCTCAGTCGTATCAGCCTGCCAGTAAAGTTTCATGGCTAGATCAGGTCTAGTTTTGAAGATATTGAAGATTTTTGGTATTGGCAATAGGGTACAGAAACTTCAAACTCAGTTTTGAAGGCTTTAGAGGCCCCGAATGAGGTTGAAAATTTGGTTGACAAGTGCTTGCGCCGATTAAGCCTGTACAATGCTTTGTGGCATTTCTAGAATGGGATTATAATAGTCAATCGGGTCAATTGGTGATGACTTATGGTCTTCGGAAGTTGGGTCACCTGAAATGGCGGAAAATAATTTTCCTTCAAAATTTCTGTTTGGGTTTCAAAAGTCATTTTGAGCCAACTTTGATATAATAAATTGTAATATAAAATAATTCTAAGTTTGGTCAGCCCTAAGGGCTAAATTTCTAGAACCTTCTCGGGCGGTGGAAATTGCCTATATAAAGAAGACCCGTAGTGTTGTCTAGGTTAGTTCTAGGTAGATTTGGGTAATGATTCGAGGCTTGCCCTACAGAATATTGTAAGGGAATGCTCATGTGGCTTTGCATATTGTAATTCTGAAAGTTTGTAATTCCACATTTGTGGAGATAATAAGAAGCCAATTTTTTGTTCTTGCATATTGTTGTTGTTTCTCTATTTCTATTATATGTTTGATGAAGGGTGCTCTTTTTATACCACAAACATATAATAGAAATAGAGAAACAACAACAATATGCAAGAACATAAAATTGGCTTCTTATTATCTCCATAAATGTGGAATTACAAACTTTCAGAATTACAATATGGAAAGCCACATGAGCATTCCCTTACAATATTCTGTAGGACAAGCCTCAAATCATTACCCAAATCTACCTAGAACTGCCTTAGACAACACTACGGGCCTTCTTTATATAGGAAATTTCCACCTCCCGAGAAGGTTCCAGAAAGTTAGCCCTTAGGGCCAACCAAACTTAGAATTATTTTATTTTACAATTTATTACATCAAAGTCGGCTCAAAATGACTTTTGAAACCCAAACAGAAATTTTGAAGGAAAATTATTTTCCACCATTTCAGGTGACCCAACTTCCGAAGACCATAAGTCATCACCAGTTGACCCGATTGACTATTATAACCCCATTCTGGAAATGCCACAAAGCACTCTACGAGCTTGATTAACACAAGCGCTTGTCACCCAAATTTTTGACCTCATCCGGGGCCTCTAAAGCCTTCAAAACTAAGTTCAAAGTTTTTGTACCCTGCTGCCAATACCAAAAATCTTCAATATCTTCAAAACTAGACTTGATCTAGCCGTGAAACTTTACCGGTAGGCTGATATGACTGAGATGAACCTCCACATGTGAAATCAGAACATTTCGAGATCGTATGACCAACTTACTAAAAATAGCAAGTTTCCATAAATAGTAGCCCTACACAAGATAGCCCTTATTGAATTCAAAAACAAAAATATTTTTGGGTGATGCAAGATTGCTCTTACACCTAGGATGCTCCTGCATCAGATATCCAGGGTAATTTGAGAAGTAACCCTGTCACGACTCAGGTGTTCAAAGGAAAACCAAGATGGTTAACCTCCTCCTTTGTCAACCATGATGAATCTTCAACAGGTTGTCCTTTCCACTTGACCAGATATTCTTCATATGTCCTGTTCCTTGTGCTTTTGCCAACACGACTGTCTAGTATGTCTTCAATCTCCTTGGTATCAGAACTACTTGCTGGAATACTCCACTATGCCGCTATGATCTCATCTTCAACACTTCCTTCATGATACTCTGTCAAATCTAAAATGTTAAACACTGGTGAAATATTCAGCTCACTAGGCAATTCTACCTCATATGCATTTCCTGAATCATGCTTCTTTAGTATCTTACATGGTCCAAACTTCTTCATTTTCAGCTTGTTATATGTACCAACTGGAAACTGCTCCTTTTGCAAATGAACCATGACTTCATCCCCAACTTAAAATTCCTTATGCCTCCTTTTCTCATCTACCTTAGCCTTATACTATGCATTCATCTTGGTAAGCTGCTTCCTCACCTCCCCATGGATGTTCTTCAAATGTTTTGCAAAATCCTTAGCTTCAGCACTACTTATTTCTCTTTTATCTATCTTTCTCAATTTAGATGCATTTCTTGGACTATTTCCATATACAATCTAGAATGGTGATTTACTAGTGCTTCTATTGACAGAATTATTGTATGCAAATTCTTCCTGTGGTAAAATCAAATCCCATCCTGTTGGCTTCTCTCTAACCAAACATCTCAACAAATTTCTCAAACTTCTATTCACCACCTCTATCTATCCATCAGTCTGTGGATGATGTGATGAACTGAACTTCAAATATGTCTTCAACTTTTTCCACAATGTCTGCTAGAAATATCCAACAAACTTAGTATCTCGATCTGAAACTATGGTCTTTGGCAAACCATGTATTCTCACCACTTCTCTGAAAAATAATTCTGCTACATGAACAACATCATTAGTCCTCTTGCATGGAATGAAATGTGCCATCTTTGAAAATCTATCATCCACCACAAAAATTGAATCATGTCCCCGTTGAGTCCTCGGTAAACCAAGAACAAAGTCCATACTGATATCCTCCCAAGGCTTCTCTGGTATAGGTAATGGCTGATATAACCCTATATTCTACTTCACTCCTTTTGCCATCTGATTTACTCTGCAACTCTATAAAAACTTCTTCACATCTTGCTACAATTGTGGCCAATAATAATTCTCACCAACCAAAGCAAGGGTTTTATCACGACCAAAATGTCTAGACAATCCTCCACTATGCTTCTCTTTGATGAGATTCTCCCTCATAGAACTTTGTGGAATGCACAACTGATTCCCTCTGAATAGCATATCATCCTGGATGATGAAATCCAGCCATTTTGTCCTATCTAGAGTAACAAGTTCTATACAAGCTTTCCAAGCTTCACCAAAATCAGGATCCTCTGGATACAAATTCTTGAGTTCCTTGAACCCAACCACTTCAATCTACATTTCTATCTGCAATAGTTTCCTTTTGCTAAGAGCATCCACAACCCTGTTAGACTTTCCACTCCTGTGTTTCAAAACAAATGTATAACTCTGCAAAAACTCAACCCATTTCAAATGCCTCTGATTCAACTTTCCTTGACTATTCAAATATTGCAAAGCTTGATGATCAGTATACAAAACAAACTCCTTAGGAAGCAGATAGTGTCTCCACTTCTTCAATGCTTGAACTATAGCATAAAATTCTTGATCATAAATAGAATATTTTCTCTTGGCATCATTTAACTTCTCACTGAAATAAGCAACAGGTTTACCTTCTTGGCTCATAACAGCTCCTATTGCAGTTCCACTAGCATCACAATCTACTTGAAACACCTTATTAAAATCTGGAAGTGCTAAAATAGGTTGTTTTGTAACTTTTTGTTTGAACAATTGAAAACTCTTTTCTGCCCCATTAGTCCACTTAAACTCTTTTCTATCCCCTCTTATTGTTTCAGTCAAGGGTCCACAAATACTGCTAAAATTTATGATAAACTTTCTGTAAAAGCTAGCCAAACCATGAAAAGATCTTACCTCAGTAGCACTCCTTGGAGTAGGCCATTCCAGGATAGCTTGTACCTTCTTTGGGTCCATTTTTAGACCTTCTGCTGAAACTACAAATCCCAAATACACTAACTCTTTCTTCAAAAAATTGCACTTCTTCAAATTAATCAACAATTTCTCATTTCTCAGCTTCTCAAACACCATACAAATATGCATCATATGCTCTTCCAATGTCTTACTAAATATCAAAATATTATCTAGGTAAACAATGAAAAACTTACCCAAAAATTCTTTTAGAACCTTGTTCATGAGCCGCATGAAAGTGCTCGGTGCATTGGTTAGCCCAAAATGCATGACTAACCACTCATACAATCCTTCCTTTGTCTTGAAGGCAGTATTCCATTCATCTCCTTCTCTTATCTGAATCTGATGATATCCAATCTTCAGATCTATCTTAGAGAAATACACAGCTCCACTCAAACAATCCATAATATCATCCATTCGTGGCAATGGAAACCTATACTTGATTGTGATCTTGTTTATTGCTCTGGAATCTATACACATCCTCCATTCTCCATTCTTCTTTGGTTTTAATACCGGTGGTACAGCATAGGGACTCAGACTCTCTCAAATCAACCCCTTCTACAATAACTCATGTACTTGTCTATTCAACTCTTCACTTTCTACTGGTGTCATTCTGTGTGCTGCCTTGTTTGGCAAACTAGCTCTTGGAATCAAATCTATCTGATGACTGATCTTCCTTGCCGGTGGTAATCCATCAGGTACATTATCAGATACAATATCCTAAAACTCATTCAACAAATCTGCAACCTCTACAGGTACATCCTCTACTTCTTCTTTACCAGCTTTTAGAATTAAAGAAAAACACACATGCTCATGCCTCATACCATCTAGGAACTTTCTTCTATCAACAAAAGTTATTCTTGCACTACCACATACCTTTTCTTCAGTCTCCTTCAATAACTTTAGCTTATGTCGCACTCCATCCTTTGTCAGGGAATAGGTATTCACACGACCATCGTGTACAGCACATTTGTGAAACTACCACGGTCTACCCAACAACATATGACATACATCCATAGATATGATATCACATAGTACCTCATCTTAGTACCCGCCGATCTTGAACTTTACCAGGCATTGTTCACTGACCATGACCTTGTGGTCATCTTGCACCCAGGCAATCTGATATGGATGTGGGTGCTTCTATCTCTTGAGCTTTAGCTTTTTCTCCATCTCTTCTGACACCAAATTGTCAATGCTTCCACTATCAATAATCACATCACAACACTTACCCTCACACTTGCACCTGGTGCGAAACAAGCTCCTCCTTTGTTCAAATTCATTCTCACCATTGAACAGGACTCTTTTGTTAATCAGCGTTTCTCCTCTTTCAACATCTTCTAAATTTGATTATCTGGCATCTTCATCTACATGTGCAACTCTGGCCTGGCCTTCATTCCTCCTATCTATCCTTCCTTGGTGTTGAGGACATTCAAATGCCCTATGAACTTCTTCTCCACAGTGAAAACATGTTCCATGGAAGCCTCCTCTTCCTGAACCTTGTCCTCTTCCTCTTCCTCTCTAATCTCTATTATTCTGATCTTGGAAATGATTGGAATTGTTTCCTCTCTAATTTTGACTACTACTGGCCTCATCCTTCTTTTTCAAATCTTCATTTTGGCCTCCATATGACTATCTACCAAATTGTCCACCATGACCTCTTCCATTTTGTCTGCTCTCAAACTTCTTGTTCAGCTTTTCCTCCACTTTTAGGGTAAACTGGCATGCCTCTTTAATATTATTCATTCAAACCAGATTCAACTCCTCCTGAATACTTGGCCTTAACCCATTAAGGTATTGGGCAACTTTCTCCTTATCAGCTTCTGCATGGCTTGTTATGATGAGGAGTCGATAGAACTCCTCTATATACTCCTGAATAGATCTTCTTGCTTGCTTCAAACTTTGCATTTTTTTTAGTAGGTCAAGCTCATAATCAACAAGAATGAACTATCAATTCAATTTATCCACCATCCGATCCCATCTTGTGATTTTATCTTTCCCTCTTCTATTTCACTCCAATTGAATCTCTTGCCACTAGATCTTCGCATGACCTTTCAGTCTAGCCTTCGCAAATTTGACCCTATCAGGATCCTCAACATCTTCATACTCAAAATATTCCTCACATTCATTGATCCAATCGATCAATTCCTCTTGGTTAAGATTTCTAGAAAATGTAGGAACTTCAATCTTAGGTCTTTTCCCAATCTTGGAAATGGCTCGAAAAAGTCTTTCTTCCTCCTGGTTCACAATTTTTTCTTCTCCTTCTTGATATTCTTCTTCGGCTTCATCCTCACTTTCATCTCTGACATTAAGATTCATTCCTCTGTGAATCTCTTCTTGCAATGCTCGCACTTGTCTCTACAGCTCTCTAACCTCAGCTGTCACAGCACCAACTCTTCCACCACATTCTCTTCGTGGAGGCATTTTTGCGATGCACGCTAAAACCCTAACCATGGTCCTGGTGCAAATTCTCTCATAGTCGGTAATTTTTTTACACACTTAGGAACTCCTTCTCTGATACCACTTGATGAAGGGTTCTCCCCTTTATACCACAAACATATAACAGAAATAGAGAAACAACAACAATATGCAAGAATAGAAAAATTGGCTTCTTATTATCTCCACAAATGTGGAATTACAAACTTTTAGAATTACAATATGCAAAGCCACATGGGCATTCCCTTACCATATTCTATAGGACAAGCCTCGAATCATTACCCAAATCTACCTAGAGCTTCCCTAGACAACACTACGGGCCTTCTTTATGTAGGCAATTTCCACTGCCCGAGAAGGTTCCATAAATTTAGCCCTTAGGGCCGACCAAAATTAGAATTATTTTATTTTACAATTTATTACATCAAAGTTGGCTCAAAATGACTTTTGAAACCCAAATAGAAATTTTGAAGGAAAATTATTTTCTGCCATTTCAGGTGACCCAACTTTCAAAGACCATAAGTCATCGGCAGTTGACCCGATTGACTATTATAACCCCATTCTAGAAATGCCACAAAATGTTCTACAAACTTGACTATTGCACCCAAATTTTTGACCTTATTCAAGGCCTCTAAAGCCTTCAAAACTAAGTTTGAAGTTTCTGTACCCTGTTGCCCATACCAAAAATCTTCAATATCTTCAAAACTAGACTTGATCTAGCCATGAAACTTTACCGATAGGCTGGTATGACTGAGATGAACCTCCACATGTGAAATCAAAACATTTCGAGATCGTATGACCAACTTACTAAAAATAGCAAGTTTCAATAAATAGTAGCCCTACACAAGATAGCCCTTATTGAATTCAAAAACAAAAATATTTTTGGGTGATGCAAGATTGCTCTTACACCCAGGATGCTCCTGCATCACCTATAAGGATAAGGATGTCTCATTCTCTTCAAACCAAGTTTTTGAACTATATTGCCAGCTACAAAGTTATCAGTACTACCACCATCCATAATAACATCATAGATTCTACCTCCTGAATTGCATCGAGTTCTGAACAAATTAATCCTCTGACAAGGTTCCACCTTTGCACCTAGCAATGTTCTCCAAACTAGCAAGTTCTTAGATTTAGGTTCATTCTGAATATTATCATTCACTACAACATTCCTTTGATCACCAAAATTCTTCTATGTACACTCAAAAGATCGGTGTCCTTCCTCACCACAATTATAACAAGTGCCCTTAAAGTAACCCTACCTATCTTTCTTTTCATCTCCACAGGTTTCAGTTCATCTTCAAGAGTCAGTTTATCCTTCACCATGTGATCAACCTTCTCTTTCCCTCAAGAATTTCCATGTTGTCTCCTTTTCAACTTATCTTCTTCCTTTAGAGTGTACTAATAAGCATCTTCAACCAAATCAATCTTCAGCATACCAAGCTCATCCTAAATATTTGGTGCAGAGGCACTTCGACCTCAGATCATCATCAAAATATTGTTATATTTAAGTCATTTTTGAATTTCATTAAATCATTATTTATTGATGAAAATGTATTGTAATGCACTTGAAATGGGTTTATTTGATACTTGTAATGAAAAGACCAAAATTGAATGTGAATGGTCATAGGGTAGCTGGACGGTTTTGCTATTGTTCACAAATTATTTATAAATGGATAGAATGTAATTGAATGGGATATAGGGAGGTTGCAGTGAATAGAGTTCCAGGAATGAGGGATTAGAAGATTAGAAGAGAGTTAAAGTGGCTCTCTAGCAGCAGCCAGAGAGCCATACATTTGTAATTGCATACACTCATGCTATGTATGAATTGAGAGTCTGATGTATTTTGTTTTGATCTTTTGGTTTTACAAATTCCTTGAGTTGTCACTTTGTTTGTAATGTTAATTTCTTATATCTCTCATTTTTCGGATGCAAGAGTCCCTTATTAATGGAGTATATCGATTTCTTGGTTTCAGTTTGATGAAGAATATAACAGTGAGTATGAATTGGGTTCCTCTTTATTATTGGTAGTCAATATTAAAGAGTTTAAGTTGGCTATGAATCGGGTTCTTTATTAATATTGTGAAAGAAATATTCATTATGATGGCTCTATTATAACAATCTTGATTTGGGATGCTAAAAGTTGGTTCTATTTATTAAGGAATTAGTTTTTGATCTATTAACGCTAAGTCTATTTTAAAGAATCCATTTTTGTCATGTGTCATTTTTCATCAACATCAAGAATCGGTTGTGTATGTTTGGTTGATAAACGACATTAAGGAGCATGTTTTACTTATGTAATAGTTTTATTACAGCCTTTGTATTCGGTAGTGATTTGATATGGTTGTGTATATCAATCTACACGGTTTCAAGAACCATTTCAAGAATCTCTTATTGGTTTTGAATGGAGATTGGTAAGTTTGTCTATGCCCTGAGAGATCATCAATTTTAAAGCAGAACAAGAATGAGATTATATTGGAGAGATATTTGTATTTGGCAATGACTGAGTGATATCAGATATCATCCCTAACATGATAGTCAAAGACCATTATATGCTGGGCTCAGCATTTTGAAATGGAGACAAGGTGGTGAGTGTCTATTCCCTGCATGCTCGGGTTTAATCACACCTCTATGATGGTGTATTCATTCAAAAAGTAAGTGACTATCGGTGAGTTTTATGAAACGATGATCATGGAGTCTAGTATCCAATTGATCTTATTATATTAACTTGACAATATTTATGGGAATGCTAAAAGATTGCACCTCTAATCTAAGATCATGAAGGATGTTTCGATGCTAAAGTAAGAAAGATTGTAAAGATATGTAGATTGTGTGAATACCATTGATGCCCTCTACATTAGATTGGTATCAAAGCTAGAAGCTCTTGAGAGTGTGAGGATTCACACTAGGACCTAGCCATATGTTGGGTTTGTTTTAGATTCTTGTTATGAAGTTTTGGTTGCAGATTGGTGCTAGTTCACTCAGCTGCAGGAGGTGGATAGGAGGGTCTACTAGAGGGACCATGTGAGATGGTCTTGTGTGTCACCAACAGACTAGGGAGAGATGGATGATGGGACTCCCAGGTGAGGGACAAGAGGTTGTGATGTGGCATGTACGAGTGGACTGTGCAATGGTTGAAGCACCATTGAAGGTGACCAGCATAAACTCCATGGAGAGAAGTCACAGTTTACAAAAGATAGAGGAAGTAGCAGAGGCATCGATTCAGGAGAGGAGAAGGATTTGTTTGCAGAAGTCTCACCAAAGCATTTCCATGGGACATGGAAAATTTTAAAGCTCGGGAGTATGGTGCAGAGGCACCTCAACCTTGGATCATCATCAAATTATTGATATATTTAAGTCATTTTATAATTTCATTAAATCATTATTTATTGATGAAAATGTATTGTAATACACTCGAAATGGGTTTATTTGATATTTGTAATGAAAAGACTGAAATTGAATGTGAATAGTCATAGGGTAACTGGATAGTTTTGTAACTGTTCACAAATTATTAATAAATGGACAGAATGTAATCAAATGGGATATAGGGAGGTTGCGGTGAATAGAGTTCCAACAAAAAAGGATTAGAAGATTAGAAGAGAGTTGAAACGGCTCTCTGGCGGTAGCTAGAGAGCCATACATTTGTAATTGCATACACTCATGCTATGTATGAATTGAGAGTTTGATGTATTTTGTTTTGATCTTTTGGTTTTACAAATTCATTAAGTTGTTGCTTTGTTTGTAGTGTTAATTTCTTATATCTCTCATTGTTTGGATGCAAGAGTCCCTTATTAATGGAGTATATCAATTTCTTGGTTTCAGTTTGATGAAGAATATAACAGTGAGTATGAATTGGGTTCCTCTTTATTATTGGTAGTCAATATTAAAGAGTTTAGTTTGGTTATGAATCAGGCTCTTTATTAATATTCTAAAAGAAATATTCATTATGATGGCTCTATTATAACCATCCCGATTTGGGATGTTAAAAGTTGGTTCTATTTATTAAGGAATTAGTTTTTGATCTATTAAAGCTAAGTCTATTTTCAAGAATCCATTTTTGTCATGTGTTGGTTTTCATCAACATCAAGAATAAGTTGTGTATGTTTGGTTGATAAATGACTTTAAGGAGCCTATTTTACTTATGTAATAGTTTTGAACAGCCTTTGTATTTGGTAGTGATTTGATATGGTTGAGTATATCAATTTGCATTGTTTCAAGAACTGTTTCAAGAATCTCTTATTGGTTTTGAATGGAGATTGGTAATTTTGTCTATGCCTCAAGAGATCATCAATTTTAAAGTAGAGCAAGAATGAGATTATATTGGAGAGATATTTGTATTTGGCAATGACTGAGTGATATCAAATATCATCCCCAACATGACAACCAGAGACCATTATATGCTGGGCTTGGCATTTTGAAATGGAGACAACGTGGTGAGCATCTATTCCCTACATGCTCAGGTTTAATCACACCTATATGATGGTGTATTTATTCAAAAAGTAAGTGACTATTGGTGAGTTTTATGAAACAATGAGCATGGAGTCTAGTATCCAGTTGATCTTATTATATTAAGTTGACAATATTTATTGGAATGCTAGAAATTTGTGCCTCTAATCTAAGATCATAAAGGATGTTTCGATGCTAAAGTAAGAAAGATTGTAAAGATATGCATATTGCATGAATAGCATCAATGCCCTCTGCATTCAATATGGAATCTCAAACTAGTTACATACCAAGCTACCTTTTCCTTACCAAGTTCTCTATGTCTAGAGAAAATAGTAAGCTTGTAGAACTCCTTGATATAGTCTTCAATAGTTAGATCCTTTTTCTTCAGATTCTGCAACTTCTTAAACAACTCAAGTTCATAGTTGGGAGGTATGAACTTAGCTTTCAACTTAGTCACAATCAACCTCCACCGATTGATCTTCATTCAACCTTCATCTTCTCTATCTCTTTTTAATTATTTCCACCAAAGAGTAGCATGTCCTTTCAACTTAGTCTACACCAACCTCACTCTAAGAGGATCCTCAATTTATTCAAGCTCAAAGAAATATTCCTAATCACCAATCCAATAAATCAAGTCCTCAGGTCTCAAAGTACCAGGGAAAGTAGAAACTTCCATTCAGTAATTAGTACTTAATTGAGCTCCAGATCTATGCAACCAACCAGTTCTATCTTCACTAGATCTATCCCTCTGGACATCTCCACTAGATCTAGTAGCTTCAAATTCTTCAGTAACTTCCTCATATCTATCTTTAGTACCAAGATTCCTCACCATATCAGAAGCAACCCTCATGATGATCTCAACAATCATGTCATTCTTCATTAGTTCTATCTCAGATATGACATCTGATTTAACCTTCCCAAAAATATTTGATTCCACAACATCAAAAAGATATGCAATCTCCCTAGGGTCCAATATTCTCAGAGGCATCCTCAAGATCTTCAAAAACCCAAGGAAACAAATCACCAACCAAGGTCCTAGGGAAAATTGGCTCCACTTAGAGATCAGTTTACACAATCAAGAACATCAAGCTTTGATACCACCTGATGCAGGACAGGTAAGGAAGATCCAATTAAGGATAGTCCAAACATGTAGCCAAACACCAACAATGCAGAAAAATAAAACAAAACTTTTCATTAATATGCCTAGTTGTAAGGCCTTCTAGGTTATGGCCAATTAAGAACAAGGAACAGTTCTGCAAGATCAACAAAGATCCAAAATCCTAACCCTAGCTAGTCTAGCTCTGAAATACATCAGCAACTGAGGGAAACCCTAAGGAAGGTCTAAACTTGAGCTTAAAAGCCACCAAGCAATCTCCTTGTCTCCAAGAATGTAAACCACTAGCTATACAATTATAATTATCAGATAACAATCTGATCTGCAAGATCTTGCAGGATCCAATTATTATCTTTCTCAGCTACTTCTACTAACTGACTCTCTAAAAAACTACCCAAACACTCCTTAAATACTAATCTTCAGCCACAAGTCAACATGAAGAAATAATTAACTCCTAAGCGAAGTTGGCTTCTATTACAAACAAATATTAAATGCAAAAATTGTTGGCTCTCAAATAGCCTTACAATTATTTAATTCTCCATGTCAGCCTCTAGATCTACATAGGAGAATACAACAAAAGCTACCAACAATAAATACACCAAGTCAGCCAACCAAAGCTCCAAGAACTCCATTTGGTAAACCAAACTACTGAGCACCAAAGAAACAACTGAGCACTAGTGAAACAACCGACCACGCCAAGCAATATTGAGCAACACACACATCACCAATCACAAGTTCCACCAAGTGCAAGACATTTGACTAAGCTCCTTTAGCGACCGAGCTTCCTTCAATAACTAAGACCATGAGTTAAGGGTGGAACCAAGTAACACAAAACCACTTCAACACATCACCATGCAGATTGGTCTAGTACCCTAGAATGCCCCTATATCATAAAGGTGTTAGCAAGTTTTGGAAAAGAATCAATAGAATAACAAAGTAATGAACAATACCATTGCAAGGCCTTATCATGAAAGGTACTAGCAAACAACTTGGCTAAAATCCTATGGTCATGAGCATAGTCACTACAAAGGATTTGAAATGTTTTAACATGAGTGACAGGATCTCCCTTACCATTTTAATTCTCAAGATGAGGCATATTGGATTGTTGAGGAACAAGAGCACAAATAATGTCTAGGGATAAAGGACTATCCATGTCACATGTAGGAATACTAAACTTGGATTGAGTTAAGGATGCAAGTTTTTTTTGTAAAGAGGACATATTTTGAGCCAAACTAATGAATGTGAAATCATTAGAAAAAATAGGAGGCACAAAAACATTAGAAACACTAGGAAAAGTGTTAGAAGTAATAGAAATAGAAGACACAATGGGTGGAACACTTGGAACCATCATTGGAAGAAGGTTAGGATATATAAAAGGAACACTATGGTAAGAAGGTTGTGAGGTAGGTAGAGACACCGATGGAACACTCATAGGGAGAGATGGAATAGATGTCATCAACAAAGGAGGAGTATAAGTAGGAATGATAGGTAAAGGAATGGAAAAAGTTCCACACTAGTGACAGGAGGAGTGAGTCCTAAATCTTGAGCTTCTTGAGCTAAAGGTTTGGCATTTGAATGCACAAGATGAGTAATAACACACAAGAGGTTAACACATTGATCACTTTCATGAAGGAATTTCTTAAGAGCTTCTATAGCTTGAACAAAATCTTGATTATGGTTCTCTTGAATAAGCCAATTTCCCATTTTATCAATTTGAGTTGAAAGTTTTAGGACTTGTTTAGGAGGAACTCTTAGAGAATCATCCTCATCACGAGATGAGTGAGAAGAGTTATGCTTCATAGTAGGATTGGAATTGTAAGTAATCAAATTTTCATATGGGATCCTAAGGAAAGGAGATGAAGACTCGAGATCAAAGAAACCCATAAGTCTACAACTTCTTCTAACAGGAATATTATAAGTAGCACTAGAGGTAGTAAAGCTCATATATCAATGAAATGAAAATGAACTAAACTAGGAAAGACACAAGGCATGTAAATGCAAACACATACAAAAAAATTAATCTAATATAAATGCAAGATCGAACATGAAATGTAAATCTAACACCACAAAAGAAAGAGTTGTCGTAAGTGGGTTCACCAAAATGTAAAGGATACATATATTTTTGATGTGAAGGATATATATAGAGATAAGATATAGAATATAGGGGATAAAATGGAAGAGTGTAATGTGGAAAATGTTGTAGATATATTTGACCTCCTAATCTAAAACAAGGAGATCCCAATTGCTTAATCAAAAGGAGATGATAAACACAAAGAGGAATCAACTAGTTATGAATAAAGAGGGAAAGCAGATTTGAAATCTTACTTGAAATGAATTGAATTGAAGAACAAATACTAACCTCAAAGTATAATAGATCAGGAAATTGTTGTTTTCTGGTGTGTCTACTAAGATTCTAAAAATTTTGTAACTAGATCTGAAACAGAAACACAAAGATAGAGAAAACCTAGAAATATTTTTCTTTTTTGTGTTAGGTCGAGCTTGACCCAAATGAAGATCGACCTTGATGCAAAAATTTTGACCTTGACCTACACTGCTCTGACATAAATTCTTTTCGTGGATCTTGAAAGTTTGTTGAAAAGGGTATCCAAATCTACTATGTAATTTGTTATTCCATGACTGTACCTATAAGAAAAATAGTTTTGTTATTTGGATGAGGGGTTTTCCTTGGTCAAAACCCAATTTTGAATTAACCTTTGAAATATAATTTAAATTGCAGAGATAAACAAAGTAAATGAAACAATTCACCTTGCTTATGTTGAAAACCCTTGTGGAGGATTCAAATCATTGAATCCACAAGTGTGGATGCTTGAAATAGATATAGAATGAAGGACATCAAATGTAGGATGTCTCAAATCAATTATATTTAGATCTTCAACACCAATCTTGAATGGATCTTAGAATAGGAAGAAGCTTGAATAGATTTTGATGGAGAAATCTTCAACAGGTGGGCTCCATAGAGCTTTAAATCCTTCAATGGCTACCAATGGATCTCCTTGATGAATTGAATAATTGAATGCTTCAAGATAGATGAATACTTGAATGTTTTCTTTATCCTTCTTTCTTGCTTCTTGATTGCTTGATAAATGATTGATTATACTTGATGTGGGATCTTTGATGGATGGAAATGAGAGGAGGAGGCTTCCTTTTATAGTGATCTAGGGCACAAACTTCTAGAGAGGCTGACATAGGAGATTTAAATTCCAATTAAGCCTTTACCCCTAGGAGTGGACCTAAATTAAATATAATTTAAGAGTTTACCATTTTGAAGCTCGAAACAGCCAACCCGAAAGTGGGAAATAAATCTTTCCGAAACCCGACATTCGGAAACTTTGAGATTTTGAAATCTAGACCATGGCTCAAGGTCAAGGCTGACCTTGACCTAAAAGGTTGAGAATCTTAGGGATTTAGGTCAGGATGCCAGAATAATGTAGAAAAGAAGTGGAAAATGGGGCAGAACAGGGTAAAATGATAGATCCAAGTCAAAGACCCATTCAAGGTGTTTGACATGACCCCAAACCACTTACTTAGAGGGATAAACTAGTCCTAAATGGAAGTGCTTTCATTTTCCAATGATATATTTAGCTTGTAGGTACATACCTTGTTGTATTTGTACTCAAATGTAGGGCCCTTGAAAAGCAAGCAAAATAGTTGTTTGACAAAGCCCTAAGCGAGCTAATGCATAGCCCGACTAGGTTGCAGCAACACTAAAAGGACTCCAGCAGTCAAAGGAATGAGTTCCAGCCCTATCCCTTTGTAGCGATGCTAGATGGATGAGTGAAGGTTAGTTTTTGTGATGGAGGAGGCTTGAAGTGTTGCAGAAGGGTCCTGTTGAAGACCTAGATAGAGAGGAGGTTTTAAAACCCTTGAAACCCTCATTTTTGCCATATAACCTGTATGGTCTTTTGGGTATCTGAGACCCCAAAAATCACTTAGAGGGGATCAATCCTAGTATATATTCTTTAGACCAGAGGTGTTGAATCCTTGAGCAAAAGGCATAAAACTCCCTACAAATCTGGGTGGAGGGCTAATTAGGCCTATTCTAGTAGCTCTAGTTTCCAAAGGAACTATCAGATCGGGTAACTCCCAAATATTTTCAATGCCATGGAAAGGTGAGAAAAGTCTTAAAAAGTCAATAGAATTAATTATAACTCTCTATTATAATGTGGAGTAGGTCAGGAAGCAAAAACACCCTTTTTGAACCAATATAAGGGTTAGTGCCTAGAAGCAAGGTTTGTCATGGTGATAGTTGGACTTGTGTAACTTGGTGGGATAGTTGGGTAGATTGGGGGGTACTTGAATGTATTAAGTATCCTATAGATCATCCATTGGTATCAGAGTACACTGGAGACCTTAGACAAGGTTCATAGCATAGACTAGCTAGTCTATCCTAGCTAACCCCATCAGACAAGAAAGTTACAGGCCCATTTACAATAAGCTCTCCAAACTGGCAAAGCACTAACAAAATAGAGATAAGAACAAAAGATGATAATAAAATTTAAAATAACCTAGACTATTTCACACATAAGAAAGCCTAAACACACATGAACATTAAAATCCTTCAAAGGTTCACAAAACTCCACTATATTCACAAGAGATCAGTCATAATAGGGGCTGTTACACACAAAACTTCACTAGTCTCTTCTTTCGTACTATAGATTACTTAAAATGACAACCAACCCATACATTAGGGTTACCAAAGTATTAAATATGCTTTCCTAGGAGTGTGTGTTAGGTGTTTAGGGCATATTAAGCCTCTTAGCTTAGGTAGTCATTACAAAGCAAGAAGTTGCTTAGCAACTTTTAGTTGCTTGAGCCATTTTTGCTCTCACATATTAATAGACCATTGTTAGGCCTTCCAAAGCACTCATGTGCATCAAATAAGTACTAACCACTAACTCCTATACCACTACTCAAGAAGAACCCAAAAACCTCAAGTTGACACTTTGCTTGAGTTAATGGGCATAGCAAACTATAAAGACTAGCAAACCTCTAGGACTTAACACAAAGCCTAGACACAACCAAAATTGAGTCAAACAACATAATGAATCTTATTCCAAATGAAAAGCATCAACACACCAAAAATAAGAAGGTGAGGGCCCTCATAGAGGTGCTCCTGCACCATACTCCCCCTCAGCACAAACTAGGGAACCTTGGGATCTAGAAGAGCTAGATCCAACCCAAAATTTTTGAATTGTCCTTCCTCTATCCAAGTGGCTTCAAAATCAGGCTATCCCTTCCACTTGATCAGATGCTCCATGTAGACTTGATGTCTAGTTGTCTTCTTCAACCTAGATTCAAGGATCTTCTCTGCTTAGGCTGGTTCCTTCTTAGGCATAGCATTGGTATCCACATCTTGTAGTACCTTTGGTGGAGTTGTACCTTGCTAACTAATATCACCCTTGAATCTAATCAGGTATGCAACATTGAACACTGGTGAGATGGCTAAATCTAAAGGTAAGTCCACCTTGTAGGCATTCTCTCCATATTTGGCTAAAATCTTGCATGGACCTACTCTCCTCATTTGTAGCTTAGTAGGCATGTCCTTCTACATTATTTCTTTGCTAAGATGGACCATGACATAGTCCCCAATCTGAAACTATACTTCTTTCCTCTTCTCATCCACTTTAGCCTTGAGTCTTTGAGTAGACTCCATAAAGGTTTTCTTGACTTGCTCTTGAACCTCCTTGATTGTTTGAGTGAAATCTTCAGCTTGTCCAATCTTCAACTCCATGGAACCTAAATCTCTCAACTCACACACTCCTTTGGGGTGTCTTCCATACACTATCTCAAAAGGACTTCTTCTTGTGGTCCTGTTCACACTATCATTATATGCATATTCAGCCTGAGAAATAACAAGATCCCAAGTCTGCCCATAGTCCTTTGTCAAACACCTTAGTAAGTTACCAAGAACCCTATTGATGACCTCAGTTTGACCATCAGTCTGAGGATGGTATGTTGAACTAAAAGAGAGATTAGTTCCCATCCTTTTCCATAAGGTTTGCCAAAAATGACCCATGCACTTGCTATCCCTGTCTGACATAATGCTCAAAGGAAGTCCATGGATTCTAACTATCTCTTTAAAGAAGAGATGTGTTACATAACTTGCATCATGAGTTGTTCTACGTGGAATGAAATGACTCATCTCAGAGAACCTGTCAACAACAACAACATAGATGCTATGCATACCTGATTTGGTTTTAGGGAGTCCAACCACAAAGTCCATACTTACACACCCCTAAGGCCTATTTGGAACTAGTAGAGGTTAATAGAGTCCCGCATTGCTTCAGCCTCCTTTAGTTCTCTGGCATACTCCACATTGCTCAACATACCTTCTGACATCCCTTGCTAGCTTAGGCCAAAAGTGGTATCTCTGTACTAACTCCAAAGTCTTGTTTATGCCAAAATGACCACTTAGGCTGCGATTATGCTTCTCTTGGATTAGATTTTCCCTCATGGATCATCTAGGTACACAAAGCTGATTACCTTTAAATAGGAGTCCATTTTGAAGGGTGTAATCTGCTAATTCACCATGAAAATGGTTCTCAAACTCTAGGCATACCTTGTAGGCTTGTGAGAAGTCTTCATCCTCCTCATATAAGTCTTTAAAACTTTCTATTCCAATGCTTTGTAGCTGTACCTCTTGGATAGTCAATAAATTCCAACTCAAGGCATCTGCTACCTTGTTGAGTTTCCCTTTCTTATGCTTGATTGTGAAGGTAAAGGACTGGAGATACTCCATCCACTTCAAGTGCCTATTACTAAGCTTCTCCTGAGTGTTTATATAGCTTAAAGCCTAATTATTAGTAAAGATAACAAATTCTTTTGGCAAAAGGTAATGCCTCCACTTCTTTAGAGATTGTACTAATGCATACAACTCTAAGTCATAAGTTGAATACTTCTTCTTTGCTTCATTGAGTTTCTCACTGAAGAATGCCATAGGCCTTCCTTCTTGACTCAATACACCACCTACTACTACACCACTTGCATCACATTCAATGGTGAACAACTTATCAAAAGTTGGCAAGAGTAAAATAGGTTTTGTGGCTACCTCTTGTTTCAAGGTTTGAAATGCTTTCTCAGCTGCCTCAGTCCACTTGAACTTTGTTTTTAGCCCTCCTTTTATGGTGTCTAACACTGGTGCACATATCCCACCGAATTTCATCACAAACTTCTTGTAAAATTGTGCCAAACCATGAAAACTTCTAACTTCAGTCCCTATTTTTGGGGTAGGCCAACTCAAGATTGCCTCTACCTTGCTTGGGTCCATTTTTAGAGTACCCTTGGACACTACAAAGCCCAAATAAATTAGCTCTTTCCACATGAAATCACACATTTCCAAATTGATGGCTAGCTTCTCTTCATGTAGCTTCTTCATAAGTGTTCCAGGCATTTTGCTTTTGTCTTGCTGTAGATGAGTATATCATCAAGATATACCACCACAAATCTAGCTGTGAAGTCCTTCAAGACCTCATTCATCAATCTCATGAAGGTGCTGGGGGCATTGGTAAGCCCAAATGGCATCACAAGCCACTCATATAAACCATCAGTGGTTTTGAAAGTGGTCTTCCACTCATCACCCTCCTTAATTCTGATTTGGTGATAACCACTCTTCAAATATAGCTTTGTAAAATACATAGCACCTCCCAAGCAATCCATCAGATCTTCAATCCTTGGAATTGGGAACCTGTACCTGATAGTGATCCTGTTAATAGCCCTTGAATCTATGAAAAGTCTCCATTTTCCACCTTTCTTAGATGCTAAGACAACTGGTACTACACATGGACTAATGCTCTTTTTTATCAGCCCTTGATCCAATAATTCTTGCACTTGCCTTGCCACTTGTTCTAATCTAGGGTAAGTTGATATGCTACTTTATTAGGAAAGGATGCACCAGGTACAAAGACAATTTGATGACTTATAGCTCTTCTTGGAGGTAAAGTGGTAGGGGTTCCATCACTCACTATGTCTTTGTATTCCTTTAGCATTTGGTGCACTTCCAATGGTAAATCTACCTTCAACTGCTTGTCTTCCTCCTTTGGTTTCACCATGATAGCACATCCTATGGTCTCCTCATCCTGAAGTGCATGTAGAAACTCCTTACCACTACTTAGCAACACACTAGGAGTTCTAGAAGTACCCTCTTTATTCTCAGTTATGGACTAAATTTTGAATGTTCTTCCATCTTTCTTGAAAGAAATGGAGTTCTCTTCTCCATCATAAATCACTTTCCTATCAAATCGCCAGGGTCTTCCCAATAGAAGATGACATGGATCCATGGGCAAGACATCACAAAGCACTCTGTCTTTATAGCCTCCAATTGAAATCTCTACCCATGTTTGCTCATTAACTAGCACACTCTATTCCTGGTTCAACCAAGTTACCTTGTAGGGGTTTGCATGTGGAATCTTTGTAAGTTTCAGCTTCTTTGTTGCTTCCTCTACTATGATGTTATCTATAGATCCTAAATCCATAATAACCTTGCATACCTTGCCTTGTATCTAGCACATGACTCTAAAAAGAGCCCTTCTTTTCTTTGGTTCACCTTGATTGGGCTACCTTATAAGCACCCTCCTGAACATAAGGTTCTCCCCCATTTCTGATTCCAATTTGCTGACCTCATTAGTGCACAAAATGTTTTTTTCCTCTTGGGTATAGACTACCCTCTTCTCATTATGTGAGGCTGATGGTTTATTAAGACACCTATAGGCAGGGTGTCCAAGTTGTCCACACTGATAGCACTTCATAGTGGCAAAGTAGGAGCTACTCCTTCCTGTTCCTCTTCCTCTGCTTCCTTGAAAACCTCTTCCTCTACCATAAGATCCTCTTGTACTAGTTTCTAAACTTTTTTCCAAGAGTCTTCTCTCACCTTCATTTCTTGATTCACCACCTCTACTAGAACCTCCTCTTTGACCCCCTCTAGAGTCTCTACCTCTTCCTTTGTTCTTGGAATTAGATTCTTGCTTTCTCCTCTTTTTTTCTTCAAGATTTTGTGCCATATGCTGACAACCAAGTAAGGTGGTAGGAGTGAACAAACTCATCTCTTCTGCTATGCTCCATTTCAAGCCACTGAGGTACCTTGCTACTTTAATGCTCTCATCTTCTTGGATCCTGGATCTCAAACTCAACTTGTGGAACTCTTTAGTATAAGTAGCTACATCCATCTCCTTCTATCTAAGTCTCAACCTTTTCTCATGCTATTGTATTTCATAATCATCTAGTAGGTATGCTTCCCTGACTTTATTGACCATAGCTTTCCAATTAGAGATTGGATTCTTTCCCTCTTTCTCTCTTTCACCTTGCAGGTAGTTCCACCAGGTTAAAGCTTGTACTCTCAACCTAGATTTGGCCACTTTGACCTTTTGTGCCTCTAAGATCTCTTCACATTTGAAGTGATTCTCCATGCCTTCAATCGACTACATCACAAGCTTAGTATCCATTCTACCACTCAGTAATGGGACACCTTCAAGTGCCTTGCCTGTGATAGCCTTTACAGCTTTGAGAAACTACTTATCTTGTGTTGGAGGATCAGGTGTAGGTACATCATCATAAAGAGTCTTCTCTTTTCCCTTAGCATCTTGCTCCTCCATCTTCACATTCACCTTATCTGCTTTTGCTTGGACATCATCCAAGAGTTGCTCCATCTGTAACAATCTTCCTTGGAGGAGTCTGTTAGCTTCCTCCTAATCTTCTACTTTCCTGGCTAGCTCTACATTGGTCACCATATTCTATTTTTTAGATGATCCACTTGACTCTTCTATTGGTTGAAACATCCACCTTCACTTCCCAAGCCTTAAGAGGCTCTGATACCAATCTGATGGGGTTAGCTAGGATAGACTAGCTAGTCTATGCTCTGAACCTTGTCTAAGGTCTCCAGTGTACTTTGACACCAATGGATGATCTATAGGATACTAAATACATTCAAGTACCCCCTGATCTATCCAACTATCCCACCAAGTTACACAAGTCCAACTATCACCATGACAAACCTTGCTTCCAGGCACTAACCCTTATATTGGCTCAAAAAGGGTGTTTTTTCTTCCTGACCCACTCCACATTCTAACAGAGAGTTATAATGAATTCTATGGAATTTTTATGACTATTGTAACCTTTCCATGGCATTGAGAAGATTTGGGGGTTGCCCAATCTGATAGTTCCTTTGGAAACTAGGGCTACTAGAATAGGCCTAATTAGCCCTCCACCTAGATTTGTAGGGAGTTTTATGCCTTTTTCTCAAGGATTCAACACCTATGGTCTAAAGAACATTTACTAGGATTGATCCCCTCTAAGTGATTTTTTGGGTCTCAGATACCCAAAAGACCGTATAGGTTATATGGAAAAAATGAGGGTTTCAAGGTTTTAAAACCTCCTCTCTGTCTAGGTCTTCAAAAGGACCCTTCTATAATGCTTCAAGCCTCCTCCTTTACAAAAAATAACCTTCATTCATCAATCTAGCATCCCTACAAAGGGCTAGGTCTGGAACTCATTCCTCTAACTGTTGGAGTTCTTTTAGTGTTGCTGCAACCTAGCCGAGCTATGCATTAGCTCGCCTAGGGCTTTGTCAAATAGTTGTTTTTCTTTCTTTTCAAGGGCCCTTCATTTAAGTACAAATACAATAGGTTTTTAAACTTCGTTATCCATGATTCCATGGAAAACCCACGGTGGAAAAGAAAGTTACAGACCCATTTACAATAAGCTCTCCAAACTGGCAGAGCACTGACAAAACAGAGATAAGAAAAAAAGATGCTAATAAAATTTAAAAGAGCCTAGACTATTTCACACATAAGAAAGCCTAAACACACTTGAACATTAAAATCCTTCAAAGGTTCACAAAACTCCACTATATTCACAAGAGATCAGTCATAACAGGGACTGTTACACACAAAACTTCACTAGTCTCTTCTTTCTTACTGTAGCTTACTCAAACTAAAAACCAACCCATACATTAGGGTTACCAAAGTATTAAATACACTTTCCTAGGAGTGTGTGTTATGTTTTTAGGGCATATTAAGCCTCTTAGCTTAGGTAGTCATTACAAAGCAAGAAGTTGCTTGAAACTTTTTAGCAAGTTTTAGTTGCTTGAGCCATTTTTGCTCTCACATATTAATAAACCATTGTTAAGCCTTCCAAAGCACTCATGTGCATCAAATAAGTACTAACCACTAACTCCTATACCACTACTCAAGAAGAACCCAAAAACCTCAAGTTGACACTTTGCTTGAGTTAATGGGCATAGCAAACTATAAAGACTAGCAAACCTCTAGGACTTAACACAAAGCCTAGACACAACCAAAATTGAGTCAAACACCATAATGACTCTTATTCCAAATGCAAAGCATCAAAACACAAAAAACAAGAAGGTGAGGGCCCTCATAGAGGTTCTCCTACACTACTAAACTAGTCCTAAATGGAAGTGCTTTCATTTTCCAATGATACAGTTAGTTTGCAGGTTCATTATTTTAATATTATTTTTATTAATATTTAATGTTAATACTTAAAAAAAAGATATATAATATGTATATATTTGTAGATTTAATGTATATATTATTTGGTTTTGTGGAGAAAAATAAGGTAATATATTATTAATTTCATTCCAAATGTGCATTGATTTCATGAAAATAGTTCAATGTCGTAAAACCTTCATGGTATCATAAAATAGGGCTTAAATAAGTCCCCCATCAATATACACCAGCCAGTGATTCACAATGCATTACATTTGATTTAATAAAGTCAAAAGCATGGTTTAGATTCTCGACACTTGGAAAAAGAAACACATTTTAAAAATAGATAATAAAATATGGTCACCTCTTTTACTAGTGCAGGTTTGATATGGTGAGTCTTGGTATATTCCACACCTACATTTATAGATTTCTTCACTTAGCATCACCAATAATATCCACAAGAACATTGCCCTTGTTTGAAATGATGGAACCAGTTTTCATCTCTCATGATAATTTGTCTTGCCACAATCATGGAGATAAACTTGGTCGCAGTGTGGCAACCGACACATACTCAAAGGTTCTTGGCAATTGTAATAGTTGTTCTTGATGGTGTGTTCAATAATCCAAATGCAATTGCCAACTTATCACTATGATGATAGAGAAATAATTCTTTTTCCTCCTCCTCAACGTCATACAATACATGTTTTGAATTTGGGAAATAGCCTACTAACTTCATCTCCGAAGACAATCTTTCTGTCTTTGCATAGATCTCCTATGTCTATGGCTGTGATCTGTTTGCTACAAAAAAAACATTGACCATTTTATGGTCTTTAATCCAACTACACCCTAGTCTCTTTTTAATTTCTCTATCTTTCATCAATCTCTATACCATTTAAACTTCAACCCACATAAGTCGCAGAACTAGTAGAATCCATCTCATAAAGAAGGGTTTCCATAAATAATCCTAACCCTAGATTTTAATGTAATCTACAAGCATTGAGAAAACATGTCCACACAACTGCAATAGGTTTACATGGCATTTTGATGATAAAGTTTAGAGATACCTCAAGATAGCCAGTGCGGCCAAGAAGGTCAACCATACACGCATAGTGATCAGTTCTAGGTGTAATGCAATAAGAGTCAGTCATATCATTAAAGTATTTGCAACCATAACTTGTTAAACCTACATGACTGGATGAAAATAAAACACTAGTGAAGCTTCCATGGTCAGGGTATGTTCCAAAATGTTTCATTAATTCAAATATTTTGACAACATCCTTCCACGAGCCATTTTGTGCATATCCAACAACAATGGCATTCCAGGAGATGACATCTCTTTGAGGCATGTTCACGTGCCTTTTGTATGTTTCCACATTTTGAATACATGTCTATCAGGCCATTTGCAATTACAACATTTGGGAAAAGGCTGCTCTCTATTATGCTTTGATGGATTTTTATACCTTGTTCCAAAGCTCCCATTTTTTCACAGGCTAGGAGGATGCTAGCAAAGGTTGTGAAGTCTAGTTTTACACCTTTGGATTGCATTTTCTTATAATTTTCCAAGTCCTTTTAAACAAACCCATTTTGTGCATATCCTGCAATCATTACAGTCCATGAGACCACATTTTTTTAAGGCATTTTGTTAAATAGTTCAAGTGCCTTGTGTAGTTGTCCACATTTTGCATATAGGTCTATCAGGGAATTCATCACTGCAATATCTGGCATATGTCAACTTTCAATTATGATTTTATGGATGTCCCTACCCTATTTTAAACCCACCAATTTGGCATAAGCCTGGAGAATGCTTGCAAAGGTTGTCGAGTTTGGCTTTACACCTATCAATTACATTTCCCTAAATAACTCCAAGGCATTTCCAACAAATCCATTTTGTCTGTACCCTATGATAATCATATTTGAAGATATGATATCTCATCAAGGCATTGCTTTAAAAATTTTTAAAACCTCTCGAAGAACACCATTTTGTGCATATCCTGCAATCATCAAATTCCATGAAATCGCACTTTTCTGAGGCATTTTGTCAAACAGTTCACGTGCCCTATGTATGCTTCCACATTTTTTGTGCATGTCGATCAGGGCATTTATGACTATGATATTGGACAAAAATCCACATTTAATTATACTATGATATTGGACAAAAATCTACATTTAATTATACCCGTTTCTAAAATTGACATTTTGGCACAGGCTGGGAGTATGGAAACAAAGGTAAAATTATCTAGTTGCATATCCATTTGTTGCATTTGGAGAAATGGAATCAATGCTTCTTGAGGAAGCCCATGTCTTGTGTGAGCTGCAATTATGGTATTCCATGAGGAAACATCTTGTTTTGTCATATCATCAAACACCTTACGAGCATCTATCAAAGTACCACACTTTTCATACATGTTGATAAGATTATTTTGAAAGAATCTGCGTCTAAAAAATTCAAATCCCCTATCAGTGATAAGAGAGTGGATTTGTTTACCCTATGAAAATGCATTCTTGGAAACAGAGGTCTCCAAAAATAGAAGATATGTAGAAAAGTCTCCAGGTCATTTGTTTGTCAACAATAGAATGTGTATCACCTTCTTCAAATGACCCTCTCTACATAATGCAGTGAGATTGAAATTGAGATGGGTAATGGATGTTCATTTTTATTCAATCTACTCCTCTCACAATGTAAATGAAACCCTATTCATGTTGAAGATTTGCTAACAGGCCAGTACTGACTGTATGTTTGTCATTGATGACAACATATGGAAAGTAGCATGCATGGAAGTCTTATGCAATAAGATTTCAGTATATGTAGCATCGACATGATATCAACATGATATCATGGGCATAGAGGTTAATTATTAGTACAGACAATTATATAGTAGCTTGGGTTAGGAGGGTTCCTGACAGAGTAACAGGTAGTGTTCTGTGTATGGTTGTTCATATAGTTATCATGAAGCCTTAGGTGCTTGGATATATGTTGATGACATGTTAGTGATGTTTCATTCATGGACACATGTCTGATATTTAGTAGAAGTGAAGATATGCAGTTGCTATTCACCAGTAGCAATTTCCTATGTTTATTTAGAAGAGCCGACAGAGATTTTATTGGTTCTTGAGTTGTGCCTATCTTTATGGTATGCACCCTTGGAGTTAAGCTTAGAGGAGAGTTATTGATGTTTAGTTAAGAGAGCATGGATTAATTCAGCTTGAGGAGAAAGATATAGTTGTTTTGGTAGAGCCAACAATGTGTAGTGTGTGTCTACAATTATCTTATTACACAGGTCCTAGAATGTATTGCATGCATAGTAGAGCC
Source organism: Chamaecyparis obtusa (assembly GCA_027943335.1). Taxonomy (NCBI): domain Eukaryota; kingdom Viridiplantae; phylum Streptophyta; class Pinopsida; order Cupressales; family Cupressaceae; genus Chamaecyparis; species Chamaecyparis obtusa. The sequence goes on from BSBK01003317.1 coordinate 431,889, forward strand.
GATAGAATGTTTATTGGAGTTTGTCATGGTTTCTCTAATATGATTTCAAGGTGGTTCTAATAGGCTGACTTGACTATATCATTTAGAGGAAAGATATTTATAGGCAGTCATTTGTGATTGCTTGAGTATGGTTCATGGTTGTGTAGACTAGGATTTGTGAGTGCACCTAAACCTGTTTTGAAGGCCAAAGACAAACAAATGTCATAGCATATTATCAAATCAAATTTAATGGTTAGCAAACTAAAATCAAAGCCACCTCAGTTTAAGCTTAAAACGGATGCGCCATGCACCGTTTGATATGCTTAGATATAGAGGGATGTGGGTGTGCAAACTCAAGCACTTGGAGCATGCAAGATGGATGATTTGAGGATCAAGAAGACCCAAAATGACACAAAATAGGTATGAGGAACCTATTTTGCCTCAAAGGCCTCAAGAAACACACAAATATGCAAAGCTAAATGAAAGAACTAAGACTAAAACAAGAAATGAATCTATGTTAATCCATTTAAGCTAATTTAGATGTGATTTAAGCTTGAAAATAATCTTAAAAAGATGAGTTTATGCTTATGCTAGAATGAAAATGACATTATAACTTTGCTATTGAGTTTGAAAGTTGAAGGATGATTTGCCTTAGGAAGTGAGGGTATTTATAAGATTTCTAAGGCTTGGGGTAGGAGGAATGAATGGCCAGGATTGAAATCCTTAAGAGAGGCCAAGATTCACTCAAAGGGAAGCACATGGATTGTGCTAGTTCTCAGCCAATCAGGAGGTGACACATGTCACAAGGTGAGTGGATGAAGGGAAGGGCAAAAAGGAGTCAACAAAGGGGGCTCCAAGCTCATAACTCTCCAAATAAATGCTTGTAAGAGCAATGAATGGGCTTTAAGAGGCTTTGAAGACTTTGGGGAAGCAATAAATGCTTTGTGGTTGAGATATTTGGAAGGAAAGACTTTTCTTTGGTTTAGGAAAGTCTTAAGCTTGGTTAGGATTGCACAAAGGTTTAAGGGTAGGATTAGGATTAGATTAGGACAAGAAAAGGATTAGGATGGGTGAAGAGGGTGGATTTGAGAAGATTCTAGAAGAGTCTAGATTTCCCCTTAGTTTCATGGAATAAAAGATTATTCATTCCAAAAGCCTAAGTTTTAGGAATATTTATTAAAGTATTTTCAATAAATATGGAAATTAAATATTTAACCTTAATTAAATATTTAACCTTGGGATTAGGGTTAGAAAAGATGGGATTAGCCTTTTAATCGAAATTAAGAAGGGATTAGAAGATTTTGGAAGAGGTTAGTGGTCTAAAGGAAATTGGCCAAGTTTGGGATAAAAAATAAATTAAAAATAAATTAATTTATTTTTGAGGTTTTTGGTCAATTTATTAATTAAATAATTAATAAATTAGGGATAATGTCCAAATGACATTTTTAGGCTAGATTCCTTAATTAAAGATTTTTAATTAAGAGAGAGGAATTTAATGCCATAAAAATAAATAAATTAATTAAATAATTAATTAATTAATAAATGATGATGTCATCAAGGATTTTCAGAAAACAAAAATAATTTATTTTCTGAAGGATTTTTCGGTGTCTACAGGTTGATTAAGAAGAGTAGAGCAGAGTGTGCGAAGTGTTGAGCCATCAAAAGAAGGTCTATGCAACCAAGTGAAGTATTTGTGCTATACATTGGAACTGATCCAGGCAGGAGGTCAAAGAAAAGTTCACCAAGATCCAGATATAGTTTGTATCTATTATTCAGAAGGTTGTAGCCTTCACCCCTTTGAGTAGTGAGCTCTCAGAAAGTGCATCCTCTCCCCTAACAAGGAAAATTGTAAAAGACTCCTAACAGGGTCTGACCCTTGACCAAGTCTATTGTACTAAATATATTATAAAGCAACTCCTAACAGGGTTAAGGATCTTCTAACAAGAATCATTATACACTAGTGTAGAATATTAGTGGGTGTCAATTCCCATCGGTGTTTTTACCTATTTGGGTTTCCCTGTAACCAAAATATTGGTGTTGTGTTCATGTGTTCTTTCATTGTGTTTATGCTTTATGTTTAAGTATACTTAATTGGATAAACAATTGAATCTTGTAGATAACTGATTCACCCCCCCAACCTCTTAGTTATATCTTGGGACTATTCCTAACAATTGGTATTAGAGCCAAGTGCCTTAGAGAGAAAGTTTAAAATCTTGAGGTTGATTAGATGGCATACTTTAGGAAAGAAATTCCTAAGTTCAATGGAGAGAATTATCTTGATTGGAAGAACAAGATGGTGACCCATTTGCAGTGCATTTCTTTTGATGTTTTTGATGTAACCATCAAAGATGCTAAGATTCCCACCTTAGAAGACCTTGCAAAGGATGATGCTACTGATAGGCAAAAGGAATTGTTTCATCAAAATGCTATAGCTAAAGAAGCTCTTATCAACACCCTATCCAATGGTGAGTTTTCAAAAATAAAAAAGGTAGATACAGCCCAAAAAGTATGGAAGCACCTAGAAGACATATTTGAAGGAGACAAACAAGAAAAGGATGCATGTAGAAAGACATGGAAGAAAAGATACAATGCATTAGAGATGCTACCTAAGGAAAATATCAGAGCTTACAATCAAAGGATAAATGAAGCAGTTACTAGAATCAGAAACAATGGTGGAGAGATTTCAGAAGAGGACATTATGGACAAGTTAATGACTACTCTCACTCTTGAGTATGAAAGAAAGATCAACATCCTTGATTAGACCATGCAACTTAAATCTAATTTCAAGAGAGAGCCCTTGATCAACAAAATCTCAGCTTTTGAGATTTCAAGATTGAAGTCAGAACCAAAGAGTGAGATAGCCTTCAAAGAAAAATTTCATGGTAAGAAATCTGCAAACACTTCTAGTAATTTTGATGATGATGATGAAGAGAAAAGATTAGATGATTTCATTTCTATGATTTCCAAAAGAGAAAAGAAAGGAAGATGAAAATATAAAGGTTAATTACCATTTAAGTGCTTTTCATCTAATAAGATCGGTCACTTTGCATCTACGTGTCCTACTAGAGCTAGAAAATTCAAAAAGGATTACAAGCCTAAGTACTCTAAGGAATGCTACTATGTTGGAGATGGAGTTTCAGATGATGAATCAGGTGAAGAAGAAATTGGATTCATTGCTATTGTAGAAAAAATGAATAACAAGACAGTTCATGAAGATAAGAAAGAGAATCAAGAGCTAGCATTGATTTCACAAGTTGACATAAGGAAAGACTGGATTATAGATAGTGGTTGTTCACATCACATGACAGGTGATAAAGGAAGGTTTGTTCATTTGGAAAAATACAATGGTGGGATGGTTAGATTTGAAGACAACACTCCTAAACCAATAGTTGGTAGAGGAGCCATCACCTTGGATGGAAAGAATAGTATTGATGATGTTCTTTATGTTGATGGTTTGAAACATAACCTTCTCAAAATTCAATAGCTACTTGGAAAAGGTTATCAGTTGGAGTTTAAATATGACAAATGCATAATTAAAAAAAAGGATGGTGTTATGATTGCATCAGGCTCAAAGAAATGAGGTAATATTTTTCAACTCAATTCAGAAGCAAGTCATTTTGTTCCTAAAGTTGATGATAGTTGGTTGTAGCATAAAAGACTATGTCATATCAATTTTCATAACATAGCAGAGATAAGTAATGTAAAGGCAGTAAGAGATCTACCTAGCATAGAAAAACTAGTTGATACTATATGCAGGGAATGTGTGATGGGGAAGCATGTGAGAAATTTATTTAGGAGCAAGAAAAATTTAGTAGAGAACAAGTTGGATCTGATTCATACAGACCTATGTGGTCCAACTCAAACAAGATCATACTATGGTGAAAGGTATTTCATTTTGTTTGTTGATGATTATACTAGGATGATGTGGGTTGCATTCTTCAAAGATAATTTAGAAGAATTTGAGACGTTCAAAATATTCAAAGCTAAGGTTGAGAATGAATCTAGATTAAAGATAAAATGTTTGAGGTCGGATAGAGGAGGAGAATTCACCTCTGATAGATTCTATGATTACTGTGAAGAACATGAGATAAAGAGATAGTTAAGTGCACCTAGAGCCCCTTAGAAAAATGGAATTACAGATAGACGGAATAGGATCATTCTTGATACAACGAGCACCATTATGATAGAAGGAAAAGTTGCACACACCTATTGGAGAGATGTGGTCAATACAATAGTCTATACCATCAATAGAATTCAATTAAGGCCTGGTGCTAACAAAAAACCATATGAGCTATGGTTTGGTAATGTTCCCATAGTAAAATACTTCATAATCTTTGGAAGCAAGTGCTACATCAAGAGGGATGAAGCAGTAGGCAAGTTTGATGCAAGAAGTGATGAAGGTATTTTTCTTGGTTACTCTACTAAAAGTAAAGCTTATAGATGTTTCAATTTAAGATTGAAAAAGATAATTGAAAGTGCTCATGTTAATATTGATGAAAATTTTATGGTTCAAGAAAGATATCATGATTACTCACCCATGATTAAAGAGGAACCTAGACCCTCCACTAGTGAGATAGTTATTGAAGAAATGTTTGATAGTATTGATGTGTTATTTAATGACCCTGAAACAAGTGAAGAAGAAACTCCTAAAGTTGATGAGTCAGCATCACCTAAAGTTCTAAAGTTTACTTCTAGAAACCATTCCAAGAAAGACATCATTGGAGATCAGAGCCGCAAAGTCTTAACAAGATCACAAGCAAATAATGTAGCTAGTAGTGAAGCCATATGTTTACTATCTCAGATTGAACCTTTAAGTGTTGAAGATGCTTGTAATGATTCAGATTGGCATGATGCTATGAAAGAAGAACTTGATCAGATTATTAAGAATGACACTTGGGAACTTGTCCCAAGACCTAGTGATAAGAATGTGAATGGAACAAAATGGATATTTAGAAACAAGATGAATGAAGATGGTACAATAGTAATAAACAAAGAAAGGTTAGTATGTAAGGGATATGTGCAAAGAGAAGGAATTGATTATTCAGACACATTTGCACCTGTGAGAAGATTAGAAGCTATTAAGTTGTTTCTAGCTTATGTTACAGTAAAAAACTTCAAAGTATATCAGATGGATGTCAAGTTAGCATTCCTGAATGGAGATTTGAAAGAAGAAGTATACATTGAGTAGCCAGAAGGATTCACCTTATCTGACAGACTTGATATGATATGCAGATTGAAGAAGGCCCTCTATGGACTTATGCAAGCCCCTAGAGCATTGTATGAGAGACTAGATGGATACTTAACAAATATTGGATTCAAGAAAGGAGTAGCAGATTGTAATCTATTCATAAGAGAGACATTTGAAGCTTTACTACTTGTAGCTATATTTTTTGATGACATTATCTTTGGTGGTAATGAAAAAATCAGTGCTAAATTTGCTAAGGAACTGCAAAATGAATTTGAGATGAGTATGATTGGTCCTATCAAATACTTTTTGGGATTGAATGTGTAGTAGATAGAGAAAGGTATTTTCATTAATCAGTCTAATTATGTGAAATAAATATTAAATAAATTCAAGATGGATAATTGCAAGCTAGTAGGGACACCTATGATAACTAGATGCAAGCTTACAAAAGAAGATGACTCACCAATAGTAGATATAACATTGTACAAGTCTATGATTGGCAAACTTATTTATCTTACTCAGACTAGACCTGATATTTCAAATGCAGTTGACATAGTTGGAAGATTTGCAACAGAACCTAAACAAAGTCACCTCATGGTAGTAAAAAGGATATTTAGATACCTGCAAGGCACTATAGACTATGGTCTATGGTATCCTAATTCAGAAAATGTTGAGCTCCATGTGTACACTAATGCAGATTGGGCAAGATGTTTTGATAAAAGAAAGAGTACATTAGGTGGAGCAGTGTTTCTTGGTGATAGACTTGTCACTTGGACAAGAAAGAAACATAATTGTATTTCTCATTCAATAGCAGAAGCAGAGTATGTTGTAGCAGCCTTAAATTGTTCTACAATTATTTGGGTCAAGTAGATGATAAAGGATTTTGGAATTCAGATTGATTATCCTATTATTATTCACTGTGATAACACTAGCACTATCAATTTGTCAAAGAACCCTGTGATGCATGCAAAGACAAAGCACATTGAGATCAAGTATCACTTCCTAAGAGAGAAAGTGGTAGAGAAAGAAGTCAAGTTGGACTACGTGTGTACTAAATATCAGTTGGCAGATATATTCACAAAGCCCTTTCCTAAGGATACTTTTGATTATCTCAGGGAGAAGTTGGGAGTAATTCCCTTCACTAATTCTACTTAGAAGAAAGTAGGAAAGGCATCAGTCCGCAGGGACTGATGGAAGGTTGACTACTCTACCTCAGGAGTAATACCGATGCTTAAAATGAATGATGCCCTTTGACATTGATGTCAAAGGGGGAGTAATATATAGAGTCATGAAAAACATAAGTAAAAGGAGGAGTAATATACTAAGGGGGAGTAGTATTCAGTTATGATAGAAGTTCAGTTGAGGAAATGGAGAATAGTGGAAAATATTGCAGCAGATGGAGGATTCATCTTTAGGAGAGTTTTGATGAGGAAATGGAGAATGTTATAAAAGAAATGTTCATTTGGGTTGGTGGTGGTTTTTCATTCCACATGTTGCCATCAATGTGAAGGGGGAGATTGTTGGAGATTTTCTAGTAGGCCAGTACTGACTGTATGTTTGTCATTGATGAAAACATATGGAAAGTAGCATGCGTGGAAGTCTTATCCAATAAGCTTTCAGTATATGTAGCATGGACATGATATCAACTGATGGAATATGGATGAAGTGACTGAGAGGGGGGGGGGGTGAATCAGTCAACCATAAAACACTTCATAATTAATTCTTTGCAGATCCCTTTAAGATATCTTAACAATGTTATCTGTTTTAGCACTCAGTAAATAGATTGCAGTAACTTTGAAGATGCAGAAGGTATTATCAATATTATCTTTAGATATTCATCAGAACATGTATATGATTGTGAAAGCAATTAAGAACACAAGAGACACAAGATTTATCGTGGAAACCCAATATGGGAAAAACCACCAATGTATCTAGATACTGATTTTCACTTTTCTGAAGTGATGCCCGGTTAGAAGCCAACCCGGTAAAAGGTTACAAAACACACTGTTAGGTGTGACCTTGTTAGAGGATTTAAAAACACCCTGCAAGGAGTGGCCTGGTAAGAGGTCTTGAAAACAATTCAATGGAATTGTCACCTTGTTAGAGGATTTATATTATGGCTGTTAAACCAACTCGGTTAAGAGATTTAGAATTCACTGTTACAATGATGAGAAGGTAACAATGAGAAAATGACCTGTATAATAATGCAACTGTCTTGCTGATTACAGATCTCTGTTCTGCATAAGTCTGATCCTTTCTGATCGAATAAATCTCTGCTGCTCCTCAAGGATATCTGATCATCCTTCACAAATTCGCATATACCTTTCCTTCTTTTCTCCTGTAAATCTTCTGCTATGTTGTTGTTTACTTTTCACTTTTGACCTTTTATTTATATGATTTTGGATTAGTCAAATCGACATTATTTAGTATAACAGTCGGCTAAATTAAGTAAACTCTATTTGCAAAAATCCTTCAAGGGCCGACAGTGCTCGGTGACCATATCTTTCTATAATCTTTCGGTGACCGAGGGAACTCGGTAAACACCGACAATTCTTTACCTTTGATAACCGACTGAACTCGGTAGAAGCTGATTGCTACGGACTATGACATAGTGTGACATCAAAGACAATACATAATTGAGTAGCAATTTCCTTCAGACAATTGTTTCCAACAATCTCCCTCTTTGGCATTGATGGCAACACAATATGTCATATCATAAGAAATTTGAAAGAGTTAGCTCGGTTTAGATTCAAATCTCCCTCTGTCAGCAAACTTCCTGTATCCTGAAAATTTCTTCCTTCTGACTATTTGAAAATTTCTTGAAGTAATAGTAAAGACATAGCAAACACTCCCTCTTTGACAACATATGCCAAAGATAATTCACATATTACCGGTGAAAATTAATGTACCTCAAGTACTGATTCATATGCAATGATTCCTTTAATATACTGCATCAACAAGTTGATTTTCAGTCATGTTCTGGTTGATGCATCACTAAAACTGTATTTAGTGAGCCTCGGATAGGGGAATGACCCCTAACTTACCTCTTAGATACATAAATGCATCCTTAGGTAATGGTTTGGTAAAAATGTCTGCAATCTGTTCTTTTGTATGAATATATTCTAATCTGATTTCCTTGTCCTGCACCAATTCTCTGACAAAGTGATATTTAATAGCAATGTGCTTGGTTTTGGAATGCATCACTGGATTCTTAGAAATGTTTATTGCACTGGTATTGTCACAAAATATAACAACTGGTTCTTTGATTTCAACCTTCATACCTTCTAATAGCTGTTTAAACCAAACAATATTTGAACAGTTTACTGCAGCAGCAACATATTCTGCTTCAGCTGTGGATTGAGATGTGCAATTCTGCTTTTTACTAGTCTAGGATACCAGTCTTTTTCCAAGAAAAAATGCTCCACCACTTGTGCTTTTTCTGTCATCAATGTTTCCTGCCCAATCTGCATCAGTAAATACTTTCAAGTCTAGATTGCCTCCAAATTTATACCACAAACCATACTCTTCAGTTCCTTTTAAGTATCTTAAGATTCTTTTGATTGCCATCATGTGATTTTCCTTAGGTTTTGCTGAGAATCTAGCTACTATACTGACTGCTAAGGCAATATCAGGTCTTGTATGTACCACATACTGTAATTTTCCAATCATAGATCGGTATAGGGTCTGATCAACTTCTTTTGAATCATCATTTTTGGTAAGTTTCAGTCCAGTACACATGGGTGTACCAACTGGTTTTGAATCTTCCATTCCAAACTTCTTAAGTATCTCCTTAATGTATTTGGATTGAGTAATGTATATACCATTCTTGCTTTGCTGAATTTGAAGACCAACAAAGAATTTTATTAAACCAAACATGGACATTTCAAATTCTCTGTTCATTTGCTCTAAAAATTCTTTGCACTGATCCTCATTCCCTGTAAATATAGTATCATCCACAAATATTTCTGCCAATACAATTTTGTCATCCGGTCCTTCTTTAATATATAGATTGTTGTTATCATTAGCTCTTTTGAAATTAATCTGAATCAAATAGTTATGGAGTCTTTCATACCATGCTCTAGGAGCTTGTTTTAAACCATACAATGCTTTGTGTAACCTGCAGACCATGTCCCTTTTATCTGGATCAACGAAACCTTCAGGTTGTTCAATGTAGACTTCTTCATCAAGAATTCCATTGAGAAATGCAGATTTTATATCCATCTGATATACCTTAAATCCTTTGTGTGCTGCATAAGCAAGTAGAGTTCTTACACCTTCTAATCTTGCAACAGGAGCAAAAGTTTCTCCATAATCTATACCTTCTTCTTGAGAGTAACCTTTACATACCAGTCTAGCTTTGTTTCTAGATACTTGACCATCTTCATTCAGCTTATTCCTGAATACCCATTTTGTTCCAATTACATTCTTATCTTTAGGTCTAGGTACAAGAGTCCAGGTTTTGTTCTTTTGTATTTGTTCTAATTCTTCATTCATTGCTTCAATCCAACTTTCATTCTCTAATGCATCTTTGATATTTCTAGGTTCAAAATCAGTAAGTAGACATGTACCTTTTAGCTTGCTTCTTGTCATAGTACCATCTGATTTGTTTCCAATGATTTGATCTGGTGTATGATGTCTTCTGACATATTTGGCTAGTATAGGTTCCTTGCCTTTTGAATGATTCATGCTGTTGTCTTCTAGGATCTCTTCTTCAGGTTGCTCGGGCATGGTAGATATTTGTTCGGTAACTTCAGGCTGAGACTCGGTCTGAATTTCTTCCTGTGACTCGGTTTGAACTTCTTCCTGTGACTCGGTCTGTGACTCTGTAACTATGCTCGGCTCGGTAGATATAGATTCCTTATTGATAGTTGTGTCTGTCAATGTTTTAGGTTCAATGTAAATGAATCTTCTGTAGTTCTCAGGTTCCCTTTTGCTTTCTTCCTCAGTCTTTTCTGCAAACTCATCAAATTTTACATGTATACTTTCTATGACTTTGTAAGTAGATAAGTTCAGACATTTGTATGCCTTGCTTTTGCTAGAATATCCTAGGAATATTCCTTCATCACTTTTCACATCAAATTTATTTCTTCTGGATTCTTTTAAGATATAACACTTGCTACCAAATATTTTCATGTAACTTACATTAGGTTTATAGCCATACCATAATTCATAAGGAGTTTTGAATGTGTCTTTCTTCAGTTGTACTTAGTTCAAGGTATGAACTGCAGTGCTGATAGCTTCCTTCCAGTACTTTATAGCAATGTTCTTTTCTATCATTAGAGTCCTTGCACAATCCATAATAGATTTGTTTCTTCTTTCTGCTATTCCTTTCTGCTCAGGAGTTCTCGGAGCTGATACCTGTCTTTTGATTCCTCTTTCAATGCAGAAGTTGTTAAAATCATGGGAGATGAATTCACCACCTCTGTCTGATCTTGAGCATTTCAATCTTTTCCCTGTTTCTTTTTCTACTCTTGCTAAGTACCATTTGAACTTTTCAAATGCCTCTGATTTTTCTCTTAAATACATAACAGTCATCATTCTAGAATAATCATCAATGAAAAGAATAAAGAATTTATCTCCAGTATAGCTTTGTATTCCAATAGGTCCACATAAATCAGTATGCACAATTTCCAAAATTTCTTTAGACTGATAGTTCTTACTTTTGAAACTAGTTTTACTCATTTTGCCAATCTGACAATTCTTACATAGACCAGTGTCAGGTTTCTTCAAAGTAGGAATGCCTCTAACCTTCTTGAATTTGCTTATTTTTATCATGTTATCAAAATTCACATGACATAACCTTTTGTGCCATAGCCAACTTTCTTCTATTTGAGCAATAAGGCATGAGTATTCATTGAGATCAAGATAAAATAAGTTACCTTTTGTTTGTTTGCCTGATCCAATGAGTTTTCCTTTTCCATCCAGCAGTCTTGCTTGACCATTCATGAATTCAACCTTGAAACCAGTGTTGATTAGCTGTGCTACACTTAAGAGATTATGTTTTAGTCCTTCAACCCAGTAAGCATTATCACATATGAGTTCTTTGGTTAATGAGATTCTTCCTTTTCCTTTTATACAACAAGGTTCATTGTTTCCAAATCTTACATTACCATTGTCACAGTCTTCTAGATATTCAAATTTTGTCTTGTCACCAGTCATGTGGTGTGAACATCCGCTGTCTATTATCCATATATCATCTTTGCTTATATGAGAAATAAGTGCCATCTTATCTTCATCATCATCAGATTCATCTTTTATAGCAATAAAGACAATTTCTTCTTCACTATCATCAGAATCTTTAGCCATAAAACATGATTTCTTACCTTTATCCTTGTATGATTTGAAATTCTTTTTGCCATAGTACTTGTGACTTCTCTTTTCTTCTTTGACTTGCTTGTTTGGGCACCTAGCTGCAATATGTCCAATTTCTTCACATGAAAAACAGATTAAAGGAGTTTTACCTTTATATTTACCTTTCCCTCTAGAGTACTTCTTTGCAAGTAATGCTTCTACAATTTCAAGATCACTATCAGAACTTTCTTCTGATTCTTCTTCACTTTCTGACTGAACTTCTTTAATTTTCTTATTCTTCTTTAGTGAAACCTTGGCCTCAAATGCTGATTCAATATTTTTGGAACTAGGAACATAGTTATCATAGTTGTCTAATTCAAAAGCTGTCAATCTTCCAACTAAAGCATCCAAAGTTATATTGTGGTTTGTTTCACATCTTCTTTCTTGAATAGCTGATACTCTTATTGCATAGATAGGGAGTAGTGTTCTGAGTACCTTACTTATAACAGTCTCATCTGAGATTGTTCCTCCAGAAGCTCTAATTGCACTTACACTTGCTTTGATTCTTTCAACATATTTTACAATGTTTTCATCTTCCTTCATATTCATTTTGTCAAACTGTCCTCTTAGGCTTTCTGCTTTGGCTCTTTTCACATTTGCATCACCACCATATATTTTCTTCAGTGCCACCCACATTTCATATGCAGTAGTGCAGTCTTTAATATCATCAAATTCTTCATAGCTGAGAGCAGATGCAATGTCTATCATCATGGTGTTGTGAGTCTTTTTATCTGCAATGTCTTCAACAGTTAATGCGCCATTAGGAATTGTATACTTTTCATCAATGTATTTGCATCCTGAATCACCAATGGAAGCCAGATGAAGTCGCATGAGACCTTGCCATGCTGAAAAGTTATCTCTGTTAAGCTTTGGAATTTCCCTCTTGTAAGACATCCTGATCTTTAGCTTAGGTCTTTGAAACCCTTCCTGCAAGCACCAAAAGCTCTGATACCAATTGATGGAATATGGATGAAGTGACTGAGAGGGGGGGGGGTGAATCAGTCAACCATAAAACACTTCACAATTAATTCTTTGCAGATCCCTTTAAGATATCTTAACAATGTTATCTGTTTTAGCACTCGGTAAATAGATTGCAGTAACTTTGAAGATGCAGAAGGTATTATCAATATTATCTTTAGATATTCATCAGAACATGTATATGATTGTGAAAGCAATTAAGAACACAAGAGACACAAGACTTAACATGGAAACCCAATATGGGAAAAACCACCAATGTATCTAGATACTGATTTTCACTTTTCTGAAGTGATGCCCGGTTAGAAGCCAACCCGGTAAAAGGTTACAAAACACACTGTTAGGTGTGACCTTGTTAGAGGATTTAAAAACACCCTGCAAGGAGTGGCCTGGTAAGAGGTCTTGAAAACAATTCAATGGAATTGTCACCTTGTTAGAGGATTTATATTATGGCTGTTAAACCAACTCGGTTAAGAGATTTAGAATTCACTGTTACAATGATGAGAAGGTAACAATGAGAAAATGACCTGTATAATAATGCAACTGTCTTGCTGATTACAGATCTCTGTTCTGCATAAGTCTGATCCTTTCTGATCGAATAAATCTCTGCTGCTCCTCAAGGATATCTGATCATCCTTCACAAATTTGCATATACCTTTCCTTCTTTTCTTCTGTAAATCTTCTGCTATGTTGTTGTTTACTTTTCACTTTTGACCTTTTATTTATATGATTTTGGATTAGTCAAATCGACATTATTTAGTATAACAGTCGGCTAAATTAAGTAAACTCTATTTGCAAAAATCCTTCAAGGGCCGACAGTGCTCGGTGACCATATCTTTCTATAATCTTTTGGTGACCGAGGGAACTCGGTAAACACCGACAATTCTTTACCTTTGATAACCGACTGAACTCGGTAGAAGCTGATTGCTGCGGACTATGACATAGTGTGACATCAAAGACAATACATAATTGAGTAGCAATTTCCTTCAGACAATTGTTTCCAACAATCAACATTGTAGCATGGACATGATATCAAGCATAGAGGTTAACTATTAGTACATACAGTTATATAGCAGCTTGGGTTAGTAGTTTTCCTAACAAAGTAACAGGAAGTGTTCTATGTATGGTTGTTTGTATAGTTATCATGAAGCCTTGTGCACTTGGCTATGTGTTGAATACATGTTAGTGATGTTTCATTCATGGATGCATAGTCTGATATTTAGTAGAAATGAAGATATGTAGTCGCTATTAGCTAGTAGTAGTTTCCTGTATTTATTCTGAAGAGCCAATAGAGATTTTATTGGTTTTGAGTTGCACCTATATTTAGGGTATGAACCCTTGGAGTTAAGCTTAGAGGAGAGTTATTGATGTTAGGTTAAGAGTGCATGAAGTAATTCAGCTTGAGGAGAAAGATACAGTTATTTTGGTAGAGCTGACAATGTGTAGCGTGTGTCTATAATTATCTTATTAGACAGGTCCTAGAATCTGTTGTGTTCATAGTAGAGCTGAAAAAATGTTTATTGGAGTTTTTTATAGTTTCTCTAATATGATTTCAAGGTGGTTCTAATAGGCTAACTTGACTATATCATTTAGAGGAAAGATATTTATAGGCAGTCATTTGTGATTGCTTGAGTATGGTTCATGGTTGATTAAGAAGAGTAGAGCAGAGTGTGTGAAGTGTTGAGCCATCAGAAGAAGGTCTATGTGACCAAGTGAAGTATTTTTGCTATACATTGGAACTGATCTAGATAGTAGGTCAAAGAAAAGTTCACCAAGATCTAGATATAGTGTGTATTTGTTATTCAGAAGGTTATAGCCTTTGTGCCTTTGAGCAGTGAGCTCTCGGGCATTGTGTCCTCTCCGCTAATAGGGACAATTGTAAAAGCCTCCTAATAAGGTCTGACCCTTAACCAGGTCTACTGTACTAAATATGTTGTAAAGAAAGTCCTAACAGGGTTAAGGATCTTCTAACAATGATCATTATACACTAGTGCATAATATTAGTGGGTGTCAATTCCCATCGGGGTTTTTACCTATTTGGGTTTCCCTGTAACCAAAATATTGGTGTTGTGTTCATGTGCTCTTTCATTGTGTTTATGATTTATGTTTAAGTATACTTAATTGGATAAAGAATTGAATCTTGTAGATAATTGATTGACCCCCCCCCCCCCCTCTCAATTATCTCTTGAGACTATTCCTAACAATTCCTCCTCAAAAGTTTTGTTATTACCATCTATATATTTCTTTAAATGAAACCCTATTCCTTCTCAAAAGTTCTCTTATGGCCACATGTATATTTCTGCGAATGAGAATTATATTTCCACTAGTACTATCTTTGTATGCAAAGATTTCACTTTCAAAGGTTGATTGTTGATTCCAAATCCTCACTTTCTAAGCTGATTCAAAGCTCAAGATATAATCCTTAGGATTAGACTCCAATAAAACCACTAGACAATAAAAATCAGCAAAAGGAAAGATGAAAATCTTATGTATAGTTACAAGCATTATTCATGGTCATAATATTTTGTGCTGTGGTTTATCAATACGCTCCTTGGAATACAACTTTGATGGTATTATCTTAATATTGGATTACAGAGCGAATCTTAGGCTTTCAAGAGTAGGAAATCACATCCTCTAAAATATTATTACTAAATAATAAAATTTAATTCAAACCCTAGTTAAATGAAATAAATTTGTTAAAAAATAAAATTGGAGAAGAAAAAATAGCATGTAGCAATTATACAATAAGATGTAGTTGATTTTTTTTTTATCAATAAAAGGAAATAGTAATAATTGTATTAAAAAGTAGTTAGGAATACTTATAACATCAAATCTAGGAACAAGTAATATTCTAAAGCTATACGTCTTTTGAAAACTAAAACTACAGAAACTATAATATCTAATCACTCATATATCAAAATGAATGATAATAAAGTTCTAAAATATGAAAAACTCTATGATACTAATATCAAATTCTAGAAACCATATAAAAGAGTTGTTGGTGCTAAGATTAAACATTAGGATCTCAAACTTATCTTGCATTTCTAGAGGAGAGTTATGTTGCCAAACTTCAACCTCCATGACCACACCCACACTCATGATCTATTCCCAATCTAACCCCAATAGTAATAACATTTGTTGTCCTTTGAATGAATACTATAGATTGCCCTCTTTATTCTTCAATCCTTCTCAATTCCTCCTAAGTTCTTAAGGTTGCATCTTCAGCTCCCCAATCTAGATCTCATTCTTCTATGTCTTGAGGTGGAGGATCCTATGAATCAAAATACTTAAAAATTCTAACTATCACACTACAAAGTATCAGCTACCCTTTATTTTCATACACCAGATTCTCTTCTTTAAGAAAAAATCAAACCCAAGTTGCCCCCTCATTATGTTTGAATTTGTAAAGCTTCATCAAGAAGTCAATCTTCTTTCTGATACCAAATCTCCTACTTTTAAATACTCTATGATCTTCAATATCTCAGATTGGATATCTTTTAGGAGGGTAACTACTTATGATTTTTGAGTCATAATCTTTTGTCTCATAATCATGAGATTCTCATTAATATTTTTGAGAATTCTAGTCATATCTATTAAGAAATCTCTATGAAAAACTTTTCAACATGGTTTTTTTGTTGTTAATTTATTCAGGCCCACATGTAATAGTATGGCTAGAAATTTCATTGGGATCTTAGTGTTGACCCTATACTTTTGGCTAGTTGTGATGAAATCCCTTCTCAAAATACAAAAACTAATTTTAACCATCATGATGTGGGTGTCTATCGGGATTTTTTGCATCCTTTGTTCAATCAAAACCCCTAGAAATGCTACTTGTCTTTTGGCTTTCTTGACCTTAAATTGGGAGACTCTATTATCAGTAATGGATGAATTTGACCTCTTTTATTCCCAGAAATGAAGCCCTAAAAAATAGTTCTTTCGTCCAACTTGCTAAGCGTAAGGGGATAGAAGAATACTCACTTGTTTGATTTGACCTACTTCACCATTTCACTATTTTGATATCTCAAAATTCTTCATTGCTTGTCCCTTTGCAACTTGATATTTGTCGATGGAGAATGGCAATCATCACTATGCATAAACAAACCCTTCACTAAAAATAAATCCAGAATGAAATGTTGGGATAAAAGACAGGGTGTCGAAATTCACATAAAAGATCTATAAATAATGCCAAATCCCCCCTTATTGGAAAATTTTATTATGGCCACCTTTCCCTCCATTTTTCAACTAAATCAGAATTTGGCTACATTCACTTTACACCAACTTCTTTTTTATACTAAATTGGATTTCTGATTATGACTTCTATTATTTTAGTGGTCATTGTCAAAAGACTAGATGTCCTTTGTGATATCTTATGAGACATGCTTATTCCTTACTCTACTTCCATTCTTCAAATGTGCAGTGTGTCAAATCATGCATTAATTGCATTCTAGCTTAAATTTCCTCTGCTAACAATAAAAAATAAATAATCACTAGGTTGTTTGATTTAGGGAAATCAAAAAGGTTGATTTCCATTTATCTTCCCCAATAAGTGGTTAAAATCTGCTAGCATACTCCATGCTTACTATTTCATCACTTTAGTGAGTGTCGATTGTGACTGTCAAACCAATAGATATTTACAATAATTGCTCAAAACAACAATAGAATACTTTTCACCAAGCACCATTAGCCACCCCCTCCTCTCTTTTCTTAAAAAGTATGAGAATGCTTGAATATTTGAAAAATAATTATAGAATACCATTTTTGCTTGTTAAAAAAATATCTAAATATTATCCATTCATGATCTTACATGGGCTTCCTATTGGATCTCTTAATTACACCTTCTAATTCAGTATATTCTCAATTTAAACTTTTGGCTCTTATGTTGTGGCTCTACCACCCTATGGGCCCCAACTCTATCCTATGCAGAGCCTCTCCCTCTACCTTGGAACTGTCGGATATCAAAATAATTTGGCTTCTCACTAATGATAAACTAACAATATAGCTTTCTCAAAAAATATAAAGACACCTCCCAATTATTATAGGGTGCTTGGTCAAAGACCATATACCACCTATCCCAAAATGCAACTCTCATCTTATTATGAACACACCAATGTATGGGAAACCGATTCATAGTAACTTCTAGGGATTTACTACTAATAGGATCAGTGAAAAGAGCACATATGTCTTCTTTAAGTATCCTCTTTTTTTTCACTTGATCATATGACAATCCATTGGCATAAAATGCATGACATCTATCCCTCCATGAACCCCATGTTGTAACCTCCTTAGACACCTCATTCGCACCATTGGACATTCTTTCTAAGGAAGTGGTGATGGATGAGTGGTGCTCAAAACTAAAGGACCTCAACTTATTAACCAATATAGATATTTGGGTACTATTTTATTGAAGATGATTGATAAGGTCCTCTTATGTGGCATCAACATGACCTATTGGAGGACACAGGGGGTTTGGATTTGGGTTTGGCAGTGGGTTTTTTTGTTGTGGGGCTACATTTGGAGGGTTCTCTTGTTGCTCATTTCCATCATTATCAATATTTTCAGGTGTTTGAAGAGGTCTTTGTTGTCTCTTTTGTGGTCGGGGATTGTTTTCCGAATCTAACATCAAAATAATTAAAAAACTTAAATCAATTCAAGAAAACCTAGACTCAATCAAAATTGAAACAAAAACAATTAAAAAAATAAATTCTTACCTGTTCGACAATGTGGCATTATTGCAAAATGAACAATATGGCAAGGAAATTCAATTACAAATAGAACCCACTTGGGTTTGGGTGATTTCTCTTCTTTCTTTCTCCTCCAAACTCGGTTTTGGCATGAAGAGAATGAGCCAAAATGCGGGTTTAAAAAAAAAACTATGACAGTCAAAACACGTATGGGTTTTGAATTACATAATTTTTTTAATTGTTTTTTGTGGCTTGGCAAAGGCTCGACTTTGTCAAGCCTACTTTTTCAAATTTTGAATAACCTGAGCGGGTTAGGAAATTTTTTTTTTTTTCAAGGAGGTGGTTTCTTTTTTGCACACCATCTTGATGCACTTACCCGTAATGCACGATGATCAATACTATTAGCACAGATTGTCATGCAATTAATATGCAGTAAGTTGATCTTATGTTTAAAAACATAAGTATAGTTATTTGTAGCCAAAAAAATGGATTAGTAGAAATATTATTTCATTTTCATTTATTATAACAACTTTAGTTTTTATATTTTAAAATAATTTTTAATTTTTTAATTTTATAATAGGTTATATAATTTTTATAATATATATTTTTTATTTTGTTATATAAATTTCACATTGAGAATATTTTTTATATTAATTTAAAGATAATATATTGATTATAGTAGATTTAATCTTTGAATTTTATAATTGGCATTTACAAATTCTTTTATTAGAAATGATAATCAATATGCAAATGATGCATACCAAATCTAGACAATTGACAATATTGTTAATACTACATGAGAGCTCCCTATAATGGTTAATTTTTTTAAATTGAAGGGAGCAATATCAAGAGTCATGATCCTCCATCTATTCAATTTATTGCTCTTGTCATTTAGGTAGTCTATGGTTTTTCAACCCTTCAAAATTTGTTAATAATCTTAATATTTTAAGCTTTCCTATCTTATAGTTTGGGGTTCTATTTCTTTTCTACTTGTTTTTTTTTAAAATATGATATCACAAAATTACATTTTAAGATAATATACTGAAACCTCAAATTCATAAAACAAAATGCTTGTTATGGCTATTTACAATCATTTTATGAAAGATTAAAAATAAATCTTTCAACTCATATCAAACAAGGTGAAGTAAAAAATTAAATACATTTTTTTAATATATATAATTACAAAATTTAATATATTTTTCGAAATATATTTAATATTGTTAGAGTAAAGTATTAATTTAATTATATTAAATTAACTTTACTCCCATCTTAAGATGTCACTTTATGCTTTTTATATTAGTAGTTTATATTTAAAACACTCTTGCATTGGTAGTGTTATATTTACAACACTCATGCATAGAGTCGTCTTAAATATAAACTTGCATGCATTAGTCATGTAATAATTAAACAAATTATTACATGCACTTCTTCTTTTTAGGGTTTAACCTTCTAGGTTTTCGATCTCCTTTATAAGGTTGATCCATTGTATATTTTATTCATTCATTGAGGATATTTCTTCTTCATATTTTTCAGTCAAACCCTTGCCTTGATCTTCTTGTCTCTACCTCCTTGTAATAGGTTTTTGTATGTAGGTGATCTTCAGGTTTTGTGGATTTGTATTGCTCAAATCCTACATGGTATCAGATTCTAATCTGCTACAACTTGTTCATGTTTGAAGGAATTAGAGATAAAAAAGTCATCTAGTTTAGATTAGGGCTTTTTCAGATATATTTTATTGAAATCAGGGGGTCCCTAAATTTTGGTATACTTTGAGCTCAAATGGACCTCACTGTTGAGCTCATAATGCCCCAAAACCCCTATTTCAATATAAAATACATCCAATTTGGACAAAGTTGCAGGGAGAGGCAAAAATATTTGCCCCAGGGCCATACAGTTATGCACACACCCTGAGGTGAATCACCGCATGCATTTCAAGGGAAAAATTCAAAAAATAATAAAAAAAGGGTGCAACTAGTGCTCCACTATCACAGAACCAGCAAACCACAAATGCACCACCGCCACTAGTGGACTGCCAATAGTCAGCGGCACCACTAATAGCTAGTGGCTACAATCACTGCTAGGAGTTGCGGTCACCGCTAGTGGCTGAGGCCAAACCACCAGTGTTGAAGCCCCACATGTGACCATCCACTAAGGTCCAAGGGTCTAGCAATTGGCCTTCAACCCATTTTTTTGGGTGGTCATTTTCTTCTGGAGGACGTTTCACTCAAATTGGCATACTGGGAGCTCTAGGCATCATTTTTTGGAAAATGAGATATCGTCAAAAATCTGGTTCCGAACCCAACACTCTCATGCATGTTAATATAGTTTTTCCTTCATCTAACTTGTTATTTATGTTGTCTTTTATCTAGAAGAAGACTTGGAAAGTGCTTCTCGAGCTCCATCCAGATCTGTATCAACTTTCATCAGAATTTTTTCAAGGTACACAAGATTCATATCTGAATCTTTTCTTCCCTTTTCTTGTTAAAGAAAATCATTTTATCCTTAGTGGTTCAGTATTTGGATTGTGGAGGGTTTTTTTTTCTTGTTTCTATCATTTAAACCAAATATTCATGAAAACAAAACCCCTTCTAAAAAATATGGCCGAGACCTCTTCTTGTCTAGAACTTCTGACCCCACATAATTATCACACATGGAAAACCCTGATGACACAACTTCTCCATTCAAAAAGGTTATGGTCTTATTTACATGCAGTGTAGCTAGTATTAACAAGGCCCTTTGAGGTCATGCAACATAGAAACAAGATGGATGAGGCTATGGGGTTGATTACTTTATAGGTATCAGACAACGTGCAATTTGATCTTGATGGGTTCCATACCCCTCTAGAGATGTGGGCTAAATTTGAGACCTTATTTGGTACCATCAATTAGTTCAAAGCACATCAGATTGAGGTAGAGCTTACCTATCTTGTACATGATTCTTTTCCCTCTATTGAGGACTTTCTGATGAAGTTCAAATAGCAGAGATCTTTGTTACATAGATGTGGAAAGAAAAAGAGTGATAAAGAGTGCATTTATCTGATTCTGTCTAAGCTTCGGGGAAACTTTCAGATTTTCTCTTCTACCTTCCATTCTACCATGGATGCTTTGGGACCTAGATTCACCATTCCCACTTTTGAGGTTTTTTGTGATCATTTGGATAGAGAGTAGGCCAAAATTACTCAGTTGGGCTCTCTAACAGGATCAAAGAACCAAGCATTGGTTGCCCAACCATCCAAGGGAAAGCAGAAGTATAAGCCCATGCCCAAAATAGTTTCAACTGGTAGTGAATATTCCTCCAAAGCTACCTCCAAAATTAGATCCAAAGAAATCTACTCTGAAAGGAAAAACTTCTAAGTCTAGTGAGTCTTTCTCCAAGACTACAAAGTACATAGGCAATCCTTTCAATTTTTGTGGCAAGGAAGGGAATCCAGTTTCCAAGTGTTGGAAACAACTTGAGGCACTTGAAGAAGCCATGCAGAAGCGTAGTATTGCTCCTCTGAAGCCTCCACCCCCTCCCAGAGGGAAAGTTCATGCTCTTTTTGCTTGAGCTTTGTCTTCCACTACCTCATAGATCATTGATTCAGGTGCTTCGCACCATATGTCACACTCACCTGGATTGGTTACTTGAATTTCTCAGAGTGTTACTACACTTCCCAAAAAATGTAAAGCCTTTCACCAATTTCACCATCTATACTTGTAATAGTTATATCTTAACATGCTTGCATAGAATCTATCTTATGCTCACTATGAGATTGTTTAAATATCCCCCACAATGTGGATTAATTAGCTAATTTGTACTTATTTCTTTGAGCTATCACATATTGATAATTGAATGGAAAAAAATTTGATAATGGTTTTTTGTTTACTAACACATGGCATTGATGCCTGCTACAACATCACAACCAACTTTAAACAAATTATGCATTGAATTGTGTTGTCTCACTAAACACTATGTTTTTTCCCCATTTGTAGGAACACACCAGTCTCAACTTAACAAGTTATACAAAGAAATACTCTCTATTTTTTGGGTGGAGGTATGTCTTCTTATCTTTCCATTTTATCGTTGCAACTTAACTTCACCCAATACAATTTGTAATTATAAGTGGCTAAAACATTTGTTTTGTTCCACACCTATTTGATACAACATGTATGAAAAAAAATTGTGTACTATGATTACCCTTTCAAAATCTTGTTACACGTGTTGACATTAGTTGTGATACTTCATCTATTTCTATCTTCATTTAGAATTGCATGTCGTTAGTTTATGATCTTAATTTGCATTATCCTTTATACTTTTAAAAGTTTGTTTTTACTTCTATTCCACATAATGTTGAACACCTATTCAAATGTATAGGTCAATTGTCTCTTTGTTAAGCTATGTCTTTCTCTTTAACAAAGAATGTAATAAAGCTTATCAACAATGCCAAATTAGATGTACATCCACTTCTTCAATTTTTTTCCATTGAAACATTTGGTCAAGGAACTGGCTTGATAATTAAAGATACAAGTTAGAGCTCTTAGATGGGATACACTTACAAAAAGAAATCTTGCCAAGTAAGTTTAATGACCTTATCACAATAGGGAAAATCCAAAAAGGGTCTATTGTTCAACTCAAAGGATTCACTATTCCTACTATTTGTAACTCTAGGTGAGGCAATAGCTACTAGATCTTTATTGCAATAAACCATTTTCATATTCTTGTGCAACTATAGCACAATACTAATTGTACATTTCTACCGAATTCACTGGTGGATTGTTGTCTCCAAATTAGAGGGATCTTGCACGATTCATGATATCATAGGAGATCCCACCTTATTCTTCAAAGAACCAAAAAAACCTATAAAACAACATGTAATACATGCACCAATATGGTAGATATTGTTGCATCTGAACATCCCAATCCCACAAAATTGATGTTTGGCTTGCATGCATCTCTGCAAAAGAAACCTCCCCCTACTTCTATTACTCCTATCAAGAGCTTAAATCCATTTCAAACACAATGGATAATCAAAGGTCATGTGACTCTGAAGAAGAAAATCCACCACTTCAACAACAAGAATGGTGATGGCCACATGTTTAGTTTTGATTTCATTGATTGTGAGCAAACTGAAGTTCGTGTCACTTGCTGGTAAAAATATTTTGCACCACCTAAAGCATGAAAGAAATGGCAATGAGATACAATCTAGCTACATACAAGCCTACTTGCAATGTCCACCTCACTTAGAATTGGTTACACTAATTGAATCAAAAAGATCAAGTACACATATGTTGCCACTCGCAAAGGATGCAAATGGCATTGTACAAAATACAAAGCAATAGTCCAAGTCTTACTCAAGTTTTTTTTTTTCTAGAAGAAGACTCCAAACAATTTGAGACATTTTGTTGGACTGAGTTTCTTCTCTACAAACATTTCTGAGAAATAGATCAAGATGTTGGCCTAACCAAAGAAGAAATCATTACTAACTGGAAGCACTTGAATACACAAAACTATAATGTGTGGCATGTTGAACATACAAATCAAATTGAATCTATCTTTGAAGATGAAAATGGTTCTGATGGTGAGGTGGATAGACCTGACATTGTACGAATGAATGAGAAGGATTTATTGTCCCAAATGGGTCTTGCTAATAGTGTCAACTTAAATGAACTTGACCTTTTGGGAAAGCGTGATTTTGACAACACTAATAGATGGGAAGAAAACAATGTTCCTTCACACATGCATGAAATTGTAATTCAATTTGTACATAGGAAAAAGTTGTCTCAACAACATATTGATCCCAATACTAATCTTTACAACCAAAACTATAGTCTATCACCTCAACAACAAATAGCCCTTTCTCTCAGTAAGGACCACTCCATATTTAATTGTGCAATAGAATCTTTGTACATGGTCATAAAAGGGAAAATAGGAACTAGAAAATCTTATCTAATTAATTGCATAAGAAAATCACTTTAGAGTTCCAGATTAGAAAGAGTACATCGACTACTTGTTCTTGCTCCAATAGGAATCACATCATTTAATATACAAGCATCAACCATACATGCAACCTTCAAGATTCCAATTTGAGAAATGAAACCACTACAAGGACAAACATTGACAAGATTTCAAGAAGACATGAAAACTATACAATACATTCTCATCGTCGAGATGAGTTTCATAGGCCCAAAACTATTATTGAAAATTGACAACAGGTTATGTGAAGCAATACCACAACAACAACACCTCCCCTTTGGTAGCATTTCTATAATTCTAATAGGAGACCTTGCCCAGCTCCCACCTATTATGGATAAACCTATCTATGCATCACATGCACTTGCAAGAAATCTATGGCACAAATTTAGTACTATTGTAACATTACATACTATTTTTAGACAAGAGGGTGATGATCCAATTCAAATTAAATTTCATCAAGAATTACAAAATGTGCGTAATGCAGAACCAATAGAACATGATTGGAAATTATTAATGATGTGCTCAAATAAGCATCTAATTGTAATTGAACAAAAAGAGTTTGACCAAACAATACATTTATTTTCTACAAATGAACTAGTGGTACTCCACAATAGGAAAAGGCTAAAAGAACTACATGTACCTATTGCACTCTGTGTTGCACTCAATACATGTCAACTTGTAGAACTTGATAACAATGACCAAATTTCATAAGAAGTCTTATTATGTAGATCTCAACGTGTAATGCTTACCACAAATCTATGGATAGAAGCTGGCCTTGTCAATGGATCTCTTGGAGAGGTCAAAGATATTGTATATCCCTTTGGCTCTAAGCCCCCACAATTACCAACATATGTTATAGTTGAATTTTATAACTACCATGGTCCACCCTAGGATGAACAACATCCAAACCTTTTTCCAATAGAACCAATAACCTGAGGAAAGTGCACACAACTACTACTGACTACCATCTAGGCTATCACTAGACACAAACAACAGGGGCTTATCCTAGATAGAGCCACAATTGATATAGGTAAAACTGAAAGACAAGGCATCACCTTTACAACAGTCTCTAGAGTCAAATCCCTACAATGCCTTCGCATTGAACCTACCTTCTCTTTTGATGACTACTGCAAAATGAGAAGAAATCCATACAACATTATTAGAAAGAAAGAAAAGGCTCGCCTAAAGTTGCTCTCACATGATGCCCAGGTATGTGATGTTACTTGTGCACCCATTTTTCTTGTACTACAGTTCATGCTTTTTCCTTCTTTCATTTCAAACAAATTTCCATTACTGGCCATTTGTATTTTCCCTCTTCTACAGGTTTCACCCCTGATGAAGAAACATAAAAAAAATGCAACAACATTTATTTTTGTGTTCCAATCATTTCAAAGCTACATTTTTTTTGGGAAATCAAACATACAAATATAGTCATGCAAATTTGTAATTTTAATTCATCCTAAGTGAATGTTTCTCTATAGAAAACTGTATTCTACAACATAATATCTTACTACAATGACACTTGAATACACTTCCTTCTATTATGCAAAAATTCAAATATGCTTTTACATCAACTTGTAGATAAATAAGTTGTGCAGTGTTGTAAATTGTATAGTTTTTACAGCCTATGAGAGGCACTTCACTCTTGAAATGTTGAAGTACATGCTTTGTTTGTGACTTTATATCCTCTCCTTCAAGTACCAAGTTGTGTCTATGGAAGTTGTCATTGTTGTAGTTGTGGATTGAGCTGAATAGTAAGGTTTGCTAGCTTCTTGGATTTATAGACTAAAGTATCTTAATGTTGTTTTATTATTCTATGATTTTAGCCCGTGCTATGTAAGGAAAAGTTTATTTCCTCCTAAGCTTTACAATATTTCATCTTTCGTGTATTTGTAGTTCAACTCTGCTCTTGCTAGGCTCTATTGTTGGAATATGTAAAACAACAATGCATGTAGGATGTAGTTTTTTCAACCCAATGACATGCAAACAACTCTATTTTCTTTGTTTAGATTTTCTATTTATTTTCATCCACTATTGTTTGAAAAATAGCCTTGGTTTCATAATGTGTTTCTCTTTGTACCTATTGTGTTTGTTTTGACAAAAACAAAAATTTTAAATGTGTTCAATTTTATTTAAATGTTACATTTTTTTGGGTAATACCTTTCAAATATACAACTTATCGAAACTTTAACTTCAAATCATCCAAAGTGGATGTTGCTAAGTACAAGACTTCCTTCTACAATGACACATTTTTTGGAATATTTCTTTGACCTCAATGACCTATCAGCATACCCCTTGCACCTTCTTCCAATGAAAGTGCTACTTGTAGATTTAATGTATATATTATTTGGTTTTATGGAGAAAAAAAATGTAATATGTTATTAATTTCATTCCAGATTTCCTAAAAAATGGTTCAATGTCATAAAACCTTCACGGTATCATAAAACATGGCTTAAATAACACTATTACATTTGAGACCTTTTTCCGAAGGAAGGTCATCTGAATTGGGACAGTTTACCATCGATATAACGACACCACCCAACATCAGAGTTTTGTAGTCAGAAAAACTATCAGTTTCTCTTAGTGTCATAATTACGATGATAAAGGATGTTGCAATAAGGGGGTGCCAACAAGGTGAACCTGGCATCAGACCTATTTGTGGCCATCCCAATTGCAATGGCTATCTGTTGCGAAAAATAAAAATGACGGCAAGTCGTCAGAACCTTCCGATGGGTTGTCATCGTTTGTAATTTTTTTACCAATGAAGATGTTAGTGCGATGTATATCAGTCAAAAAAGTGCAGCAGATATACGTCATTTGTAATTTTTAATGATAGCTATGTTGTACATGTGATGGAGAACTGTCAGAATTTTACAACGTCTATCCATCATTTATAGTTTTTTACCAACAGTGATGTTGTACATGCGACGGGTGGATGTTGGATTGTTTCGACAGATAACCATCATTATTTTATGGCCATCGCACTTGCAACACAAATCAATTTATTTAAATATATATATATATATATATATATATATATATATATATATATATATATATATATATATATATATATATATATATATATATATATATATATATATATATTTCTTGATTGGGTTAGTATCAATTCATAAGGGTGTTCTTACAGATTTGGTTCCTACTCATGATTTGTTTATGGATCATTCAGAGATGACTTTCTAGTAGATTCAGTAGCGGCTCATGGATTATTGAGTTAGATGTGATGTCGAGAGAGCGACATGTAGAACTTACACATTGGAGATTCGTAGATCACTATGGTGTTTGTGATGACTTGGGAGAAGTCTTCTTCTTGGTGAACTGAGCTGAGAGACTTAGATTACAAAAAGTGGGTCATTTGATGTGACTTATGAGACATTGGATGCCTCTTCACAGCGGGTTTGCAGTGCTATTTTTGGTGTTTCTTTGCAACTGGGTTCTTGGCAGAGATCTGTTGATTTGGTAGCCATTGAGATGGATCGATATATATTTGTCATACGTGGATTGCGATCTTAAATTATTGAGCTTCTCTTTGTTTTGAGAATAGTTTAACATTCTCTACTTAACAGGGCCAACCACGTGAAGGTGGAAGTTGATATGATCCCTCCTAGGAGCCTCTTATGACCCTTTACAACATTTTAAGACCTCTAAGATATATTCTTAGGGATCATAAAGGGTCGTAAAGGGTCATAAGGCATCCTAAGACACAACAACTGAGAAACATAAATGTAGACATCATGGTCACATTTTTTTGGAAACACAACATACTTGAGTGGTATATGTAGATGATGCAACACAACCACTACTCCTCTAGTTCCAAGTCAACACTACAATAAACCAAAACCCATAGATAAAGAATAAATTTAGAGAGTGGAGGAGAGTGATAACAACCAAAATCATACAGGGTCCCTGTATTATTTCGGTCATTATCACTCTCCTCCACTCTCTAAATTTATTCTTTATCTATGGGTTTGTTTACCGTAGTGTAAACTTGGAACCAGAGGAGTGATATATAGTTGTGTTGCATCGTCTAGATATACCACTCAATTATGTTGTGTCTCCAAAAAATTGTGAGCATGATGCCTAAATTTATGTTTCTTAGCTATTGTGATATCCACATTTATGTTTCTCATTTGTCATGTTTATGTGCATGTTCTTTATGTGTGTCATTGTTTTGAGGCAAAAAATAAATTGGATCACTCGATTATCGATGGTGAAGAATTAGAATACCCTATAGGATCAATGGTTGTAACTAGTACATGTCTTAGATAGTATGATATGAAGAACCCTAGGTTGTGGTTGTTTGAGGATTAGGAGAGACATAAAGATTCTTCGTTATTAGAACCTCATCATTACATTAAATGTCCACTTGATCAGATATGGGGGAAGACCACATAATAAAGCTCTTTGGAAATTTCATGAGTCATACCATGAGGAAATACTTGAGACAATCAAGGGTAGGGCAGATCCAATTGGTTCATTGGACTAAATGGAGATACAAAATATTGTAATGTCAAATTTATATAGCACTGTAAATTAGGTGGACTATAAATTGCTCATGAATTACCTCATATGTATAATGAGAAGTTTGTAAGATTTAATGACAACCTTTCTCTTCTTTTTTTTGGGGTAATATCGGAGGTTTTCTCTACTTAGCTCTTTCCTCTGGTGCTCCTAATGAGCATAGAGAGACACCAGGGAATCTTACAAGCCTAAAATGTTAATATACACTATATGGCCTCATAATTATTTGTATGCAGGCTATTATTCTAAGAATCATGAACATTTCCATCCATCTCTTACTGAAAAGGAATGTCAGATGGTGAAATCTATGAAAATAAAAGATGAAGAGATGAGTAGAGGGATGCGCAGTCATAATTTTTCTAGCAAACATCCTGTTAATGCAATAGAAAAGAAAATGGCCCGGAAGGCTGCTAAGTCTTTTGAATCAGAGAACCTCTTTGGCTTAGTAATTATGTGGCCATATAGTGTATACCGACATTTTAGGCTTGTAAGATTCTCTGGCATCTCTCTATGCTTATTAGGAGAACCAGAGGAAAGAGCTGAGTAGAGAAAACCTCCGGTATTGCCCCAAAAAATAGAAGAGAAAGGTTGTCATTAAATATTACAAACTTCTTGTTATACATATGGGGTAATTCATGAGCAATTTATAGTCCACCCAATTTATAGTGCTATATAAATTTGACATTATAATATTTTGTATCTCCATTTAGTCCAATGAACCAATTGGATCTACCCTATTCTTGATTGTCTCAAGTATTTCCCTGTGGTCTAACTCACGAAACTTCCAAAGAGTTTTATTATGTGGTCTTCCCCCATATCTAATCAAGTGGACATTTAATGTAACGATGAGGTTTGAATAATGAAGAATCTTTATGTATGTCTCCCAGTCCTCGAACAACCACAACATAGGGTTCTTCATAGCATATCGTATAAGCCATGTACCAGTTACAACCACTGATCCTATAGGGTATTCTAATTCTATAATGATGGAGGAGTGAAAGGTAATGATTAATGAGGTTTTTGCTATTAGATCATACATTAATACACTTACTATTTTGAATTTGAGCTTGAGCATCATGCATTGTTATTGTTGTCATTGCTTTCTTGTTGCTGCTGTGCACCATATATTATTTTATACACTATTTATTTCATTGAGACTGTGAGCTATTGTAGTTGATTGTATTCTTTTGGGGTCTGATCTATTGTAGTTGTTTCCTTTTTCTTTGAATCATTGTTTACAATTACTTTTGATGCAATATTTTTGTGAAGAACAAGAACAAAATGGTGAATGAGTGTATTTAACAAAGATAAACATGACACATTTTTTTGGGCTGATTGAGTTGGCCTGGTACCATTTACATGGCCTCGCTAGATATTAAACAATGAGCTCATGAACAATGCCAGTATTAAATAGTGAGCTCATGAATAATGTATGATACCCTAGCTTATAGCCCACGAGCCATCAAGACATTTCCTCATGAGATGATCATAAATGGGGACTACCACATAGTGAATATCAATAGAAAAATAAATAAAAAGAGATCAAACACTTCACACAATACCTTGAATGTAATAGAAATGATGCCCTAGCTCTCAAAGCTTGCAGGTCATTAAGCATTCCAAATGAAAAGATGTAAACAATGCCAGTATTAAATAGTGAGCTCATGCACAATGTATGATGCCCTAGCTTGTAGCCCATGAGCCATCAAAACATTTCCTTGTGAAATGATCATAAACGGGGAGTATCACATAGTGAATATCAATAGAAAAACAAATAAAGAGAGATCAAACACTTCACACAATGCCTTGAAGGTAATAGCAATGATGCCCTAGCTCTCAAACCTCATAGGTCATCAAGCATTCCAAATGAAAAGATGTAAACAATGTCAGTATTTAATAGTGAGCTCATAAACAATGTTATATGATGCCCTAGCTTGCAGCTTGCGAGCCTACATCAAGACATTTCCTCGTGAAATGATCATAAATGGGGAGAACCACATAGTGAATATCAATAACAAAACAAATAATGAAATATCAAACACTTCACAAAATTCCTTGAAGGTAATATCAATGATGCCTGAGCTCTCAAACCTCGTGGGTCATCAAGCATTCCAAATAAAAAGATGTAAAAAATGCCAATATTCAATAGTGAGCTCATAAACAATGTATGATACCCTAGCTTGCAGCTCGCGAGCCATCAAGACATTTCTTCATGAAATGATCATAAACATGGAGTACCACATAGTGAATATCAACAGAAAAACAAATAAAGAGAGATCAAACACTTCACACAATGCCTTGAAGGTAATAGAAATGATTGCCTAGCTCTCAAAGCTCACATGTCATCGAGCATTCCAAATGCAAAGATGTAAACAATGCCACTATTAATATTCATAGTGTGCCATTAAATCAACAAATGCCATAAAAATGAAATTGAGTTAATGAGAAGACAAAGCTCGAATGCCTACCTCAAGTGTTAGTGCCCTCTTCTCACATGGTGTCGGCCTCTTCATGCACACCAAACTTGAATTCCCTCTTTGCACCACACAAAAGTGCAGTGTCATCTTTGCGGCAGCTCTTCAAATTCATAAAAATTACAAATGTCACTTTCTTTTTCAAAATTACAAAAATTTCATTGGCTCAAAGGACGTAAAAATCCAAAACAGTAGGATATCTTACTCTTTATGAGCTCAAATTCAAAACAGGAAGTGTATTATTTTATTAATGATATCCCTATTTGATCTAATAGCATCAATATAACAAATAGAGCACTGACCAATCAAATAGGGACATGAGATGCTCAAACAGTGAGCTCATAAAACAATATATTTGGTCTTAGTAAAATCTTATAAAACAACATATATTGTGTGAAGTGTTTGATCTCTCTTTATTTTATTTTTTTGTTGATATTCACTATGTGGTACTCCCTATTTATGATCATTTCATGAGGAAATGTCTTGATGGCTTGCGGGCTACAAGCTAGGCCATCACGCATTATTTATGAGCTCACTGTTTCGGTACCAGCCAATCAAATAGGGACATGAGGTGCTCAAATAGTGAGCTCATAAACAATATATTTAGTCTTAACAAAATCTTATAAAACAACATATATTGTGTGAAGTGTTTGATCTCTCTTTATTTGTTTTGTTGTTGATATTCACTATGTGGTACTCCCCGTTTATGATCATTGCATGAGGAAATGTATTGATGGCTTGCAGGCTGCAAGCTAGGGCATCATGCATTATTTATGATCTCAATGTTTGAGCACTGACCAATCAAATAGGGACATGAGGTGCTCAAACAGTGAGCTCATAAACAATATATTTAGTCTTAATAAAATCTTATAAAACAACATATATTGTGTGAAGTGTTTGATCTCTCTTTATTTGTTTTGTTGTTGATATTCACTATGTGCTACTGCCCATTTATGATCACTTCATGAGAAAATGTCTTGAATGCTTGCAGGCTGCAAGCTAGGGCATCATGCAATATTATTTATGACCTCATTGTTTGAGCACCAGTCAATTAAATAGGGACATGAGGTGCTCAAATAGTGAGTTCATAAACAATGCATTATGCCCTAGTTGTAGGTAGTTATCTCTTCTATAATGATGGAGGAGTGAAAGGTAATGATCAATGAGGTTTCTGATATTAGATCATACATTAATACACATATTGTTTTGAATTTGAGCTCCGGCATCATGCAATGTTATTGTTGTCATTGCATGCTTGTTGCTATTGTGCACCATATATTATTTTATACACATAGAACAATAGGTTTGGGGACTTAGACTTATGTTCAATCCTTAGTAATGGTTTGGGGAGCTAATTACTAGATGAGTGACTACAATACCCTAGTTTTCATTATTAGATGATCTTGTTTAATTTGTGTTCATTTCATGCAAAGATACATGTAAAGGGAAAAAAAAATTTGCATCTAAAGATTACATGTATATATATGAAAAATAACTTGTATATAATATACAAAGAAAATAACTTTCAGAAGAAAATTCAAGAGTATAGGCCTACATAAGAGGATGAACATAAATAATAAGGGTGTCAGACATTGCCTGAAGTGATGAATTTTTGACCTAGGTATGAATCTAGTGTGCCCTTGTGTGATCCAGAACCTGCAAAGAAAAGAGAGATGGGGGTTAGATAAAAAATTATCTAAGCAATGAATGGCATCCTATTACTGATCCTCATCTACAATTATGCATGTGCATAGTCAAGCCATACACTTCTGAAAGAAAAACCAAGCTCACAGTCTCAATTAAATAAATAGTGTATAAAACAATATATGGTGCACAATAGCAACAAGCATGCAATGACAACAATCCCTATTTTATTATTGATGTCCCTATTTACATCTTTTCATCAAATGACCCAAAAACATCAAGAATGGTCCTATATGGTTGCTAATAGCCAACTTTCAGAAGAATATAAATGAATACAAACATACATAAGTGGATGGACATAAATAATGAAGGTCCTATATGGATGGTTCTAATGCTTTTCCATTACAACAA
This sequence comes from Chamaecyparis obtusa, assembly GCA_027943335.1. NCBI lineage: Eukaryota > Viridiplantae > Streptophyta > Pinopsida > Cupressales > Cupressaceae > Chamaecyparis > Chamaecyparis obtusa. The sequence goes on from BSBK01003317.1 coordinate 465,083, forward strand.
TTGAGCATTCATCATTTGGTATATGAATAGGTGAAAAACATGCCGACATCTAGAGATGTGTACTATGAACTTTTCTATAACAAATGGACTTGTGATGATTTTCACAATAGCACATGTGTTGGAAGGAAAGCTCACAGTACTGGCTATGAAAATATGAATGTTAATCACCTGTGAATATCAGAGTTTATCAAAGAAGGTATATGCACAACAAAACAAATAATGAGAGATCAAACACTTCACACGATGCCTTGAACGTAATAGAAATGATCAAACACTTCAAAATAGGGACATCAGTAATAAAATAATACACTTACTGTTTTGAATTTGAGCTCATAAAGATTAAGATATCCCTATTTTATTACCGATGTCCCTATTTACATCTTTTCATCAAATGACCCAAAAACATCAAGAATGGTCTTATATGGTCACTAATAGCCAAATTTTAGAAGAATATGAATCAATACAAACATATATAAGTAGATGAACATAAATAATGAAGGTACCAAACATTTCCTAAAGTAATGAAGTGTTGACCCAGGGTTCAATACAATATGCTGTTGTATGATCCAAAACCTGCAAGGAAGGAAAAGATGGGGTTAGATCCAAAGGATCTAAGCAATGCCTGACACCCTATTACTGATCCTCATCTACAATTATGCATGTGCATAGTCAAACCATACACTTCTAAAATGAACTATGCTACAGAACATGTGCACTCAGGAAACATATGCATGCAGTGAGTAAATCAAGATGAAAATGGAGCAAAAAATATGATGTCAAATGTGTTATCAAGCAACACCTCATGGGTTGTGAGTCAACATGGTATATATATTGTTTATACAAGATTAGTAAAAGGACATCTACAACCTCAAAAAAATAGTAATATTAGTCCAACAACAAGAAATACATTACAAATGTCAAGCTCACGGTGTTAATGAAATAAACAGTGTACAAAATTGTTGGATACAATTGTCTAAAGGACATTGTTGGATTAGCTATGTGTTGTCTTTGATGTCACACAAATTTCATATCAATTATCATTTTCAGTATCTACCGAGTTCAGTCAGTCAGCTAAGCGGTTCTCAGTATCTACCGAGCTCAATCGGTCAGCTAGGTGGTTTTTAGTGTCTACCGAGTTCTCTCGGGTGTCTAAAGGAAACATGACAGGGTAACAGTGTTAACCAAGCCTCCTCAGTTATCAAAGGAAAATTAGTGGTTACCGAGCTCTCTTGGTCTCTGAAGGATGCTGCAGAATTCACTGTGGTTACCGAGCTCTCTCAGTCACCGAAGGAAATCTTTTCAGGATTAATGTTTACCGAGCAAGGTCGGCCCTTCAAAGAATTTTGTTATTACAGTTTGTTTATCCAAGCTGACTATTATAATAATTATTAGTGCTGACTTGACAATCTAAATGTTAATGAAATGGCATATATATATAGAAGGTCAAGTGGTGAATAAAAAATATACAACATGCAGAAATCATTTTGAAGAAAGGTGTGTGCGAATTTTGAAGGATGGTCAAATATCCTTGAGGAGCAGCAAAGATTTATTTGATCAGTAAGGATCTAGTGAAGCAGAATAGAGATCTATATTCAGCAATTCAATTGCAGGTCATTTCATTGTTACTCTCTTACAATTGTAGCAGTGATATCAAAATCTCTTAACCGAGTTGGTTTAACAACCATTTTGTAAATCCTCTAACAAGGTGACAGTTCTATTGAATTGTTTCAAGACCTCTTACAAGGCCACTCCTAGCAGGGTGATTAAATCCTCTAACAAGGTCACACCTAACAGTGTGTTTTGTAACCTTTTACCAGGTTGGCTTCTAACCAGGCATCACTTCAGACGAGTGAAAAATAGTAACTAGTTACATTGGTGGTTTTTCCCATATTGGGTTTCCACGGTAAATCTAGTGTCTCTTGTGTTCATGTTATTTTCTTTATTCATGTAAGTTAATCAGTGATGAATGCTTAAGAACAGTTTAATTATTACACACTTCAAGGATCAAGTTTCAACATTTCTCTGTATATTTACTGAGTGGCACAGTAAATAATTTGTTAAGATATTTAAGGGATCAATGCTAATATTTTTTTGGTTAACTGATTCACCCCCCCTCTCAGTTACTGCGTCTATATTTCCGACAATTGGTATCAGAGCTTTTGGTGCTTGCAGAAAGGGTTTCAAGGACCTAAGCTAAAGATCAGGATGTCTTACAAAAGAGAAATTCCAAGGCTTAACAGAAATAAATTTTCAGGATGGCAAGGTCTCATGAGACTACATCTGGCCTCCATTGGTGATTCAGGATGCAAATATATTGATCAAGAATATACAATTCCTACTGGCACATTAACTGTTCAAGACATTGCAGAGAAGAAGAACCATAACACTATGATGATAGACATTGCATCAGCTCTTAGCTATGAATAATTTGATGAAATCAAAGATTGCACAACTGCTCATGAAATGTGGAACAAGCTGAAGAAAATCTATGGAGGTGATGACAATGTGAAGAGAGCCAAAGCAGAGAGCCTAAGAGGACAGTTTGATCAGATGAAAATGAGAGAAGAGGAAAACATTACAAAATATGTTGAAAGGATCAAGACAAGTGTTAGTGCAATCAGAGCTTCTGGAGGAAAAATTGATGATGAAACTGTTATAAGTAAGGTTCTTAGAACATTACTTCCTATTTATGCAATAAGAGTTTCTTCTATTCAAGAAAGAAGATGTGAAGAAAATCACAATATAACTTTGGATACCTTAGTTGGAAGATTGACAGCCTTTGAACTAGATAACTATGACAACTATGTTCCAACTTCTAAAAATATTGAATCAGCTTTTGAGGCCAAACTTTCACTCAAGAAAGGGAAGAGAATCCAATCAGAAAGTGAAGAAGAATCAGAGGAAAGTTCTGATAGCGATCTTGAAGTTATTGAAGCATTACTTGCAAAGAAGTATTCAAGAGGCAGAGGAAAATACAAAGGTAAAACTCCCTTAATCTATTTTTCATGTGAAGAAATTGGTCATATTGTAGCTAGGTGTCCAAACAAGCAAAGCAAAGATGAGAAGAAAAATTACAAGTACAATGGCAAGAAAAATTTCAAATCATTCAAGGATAAAGGTAAGAAAACATGTTTTTTAGCTAAAGATTTGGATGATAGTGAAGAAGAAATTGTTTTCATTACTGTAAAAGATGAATTTGATAATGATGAAGATGAGATGGCACTTATCTCTCATATAAGCAAGAATGATACATGGATTATAGATAGTGGATGTTCACATCATATGACTGGTGACAGGACCAAGTTTGAACACTTTGAAAACTTTGATGGTGGTAATGTAAGGTTTGGAAACAATGAACCCTATTGTATAAAAGGAAAGGGACGAATTTCATTAACCAAAGAACTTATATGTGATAATGCATATTGGGTCAAAGGACTAAAGAATAATCTTCTAAGTGTAGCACAGCTAATCAACATTGGATTCAAGGTTGAATTCATGAATGGCAAAGCAAGACTGCTGGATGACAAAGGAAAACTGATAGGATCAGACAAACAAACCAAAGGTAACCCATTTTATCTTGATCTTGGTGATTACTCATGTTTTATTGCTCAAATTGAAGAAAGTTGGTTATGGCACAAAAGGTTATGTCATGTAAATTTTGACAACATGATGAAAATAAGAAAATTCAAGAAAGTAAGAGGCATTCCTACTTTGAAGAAACCTAATGTTGGTCTATGCAAGAATTGTCAAATTGGTAAAATGGGAAAGTCTAGTTTTAAAAGTAAAAACTATCAGTCTGAAGATATTTTTGAAATTGTGCATACTGATTTATGTGGACCTATTGGAATTTAGAGCTATACCAGAGAAAAATTCTTTATTCTCTTTGTTGATGATTACTCTAGAATGATGACTGTTATGTATTTAAGAAAAAAGTCTGAAGCATTTGAGAAGTTCAAATGGTATTTAGCAAGAGTAGAAAAGGAAATAGGAAAAAGAATAAAATGCTTGAGATCAGAAAGAGGTGGTGAATTCATCTCCCATGAATTCAATAATTTCTGCATTGAAAGAGGAATCAAAAGATAGGTATCAACTCCGAGAACTCCTGAGCAGAATGGAATAGCCAAAAGAAGGAACAGATCTATCATGGACTGTGCAAGGACTCTAATGATTGACAAGAACACTGCTATGAAATACTGGAAGGAAGCTATTAGCACTACAGTTCATACCTTGAACCGAGTACAGCTGAGAAAAGACACATTCAAGACTCCGTATGAGCTATGGTATGGCTACAAACCAAATATAAGTTACCTAAAAGTATTTGGTAGTAAATGTTACATCTTAAAAGAATCTAGAAAAGGAAAATCTGATGTAAAAAGTGATGAAGGAATATTTTTGGGATATTCTTGCAAAAGTAAGGCATATAGATGTCTAAATTTGTCTACTCACAAAATCATAGAAACTGCAGATGTGAGAATTGATGAGTTTGCAAAAAAGACTAAAGAAGAAAGCAAAAAGGAACTAGAGGACTACAGAAAATTTGTTTAAATCAAACTTGATACATTGCCAGAAAAATATAAGGAGACTACATCTACCGAGCCCAGTACAGTAACCGAGTCACAAGAAGAAGTTCAGACCGAGTCACAAAGTACCGAGTCTTAGTCTGAAGCTACCGAGCAAGTATCTACCGAACCCGAGCAATCTGAACCTGAAGATGAAGAAGATGACAATGTAACTCATTCAGGAAGCAAGGAACCTGTATTAGCCAAGTACATCAGAAAGCATCATAAACCAGATCAGATTATTGGAAACAAATCAGATGGTACTATGACAAGAAGTAAACTAAAAGGTACATGTTTATTTGCTGATTTTGAACCTAAAAATGTCAAAGATGCATTGGAAAATGAAAGTTGGATTGAGGCTATGAATGAAGAAATAGAGCAAATAGAGAAAAATAAGACATGGACTCTTGTACCTAGGCCTAAAGATAAAAATGTAATTGGGACAAAAAGGGTATTCAGAAATAAGTTGAATGAAGATGGTCAAGTATCAAGAAATAAAGCAAGATTGATATGTAAAGGATATTCTCAAGAAGAAGGAATAGATTATGGAGAGACTTTTTCTCCTATTGCAAGATTAGAAGGTGTGAGGACTTTACTTGCATATGCAGCACATAAAGGATTTAAGGTATATCAGATGGATATAAAATCTGCTTTTCTCAATGGTATTCTTGAGGAAGAAGTCTACATTGAGCAACCTGAAGGTTTTATTGATCCAGACAAAAGGGATATGGTCTGCAAATTACATGAATCATTGTATGGTCTGAAACAAGCTCCTAGAGTATGGTATGAAAGATTACATAACTATCTTACTCAGATTAATTTCAAAAGAGCTAATGACAACAGTAATTTATACATCAAAGAAGGATCAGATAACAAAATTGTTTTGGCAGAAATATTTGTGGATGATACTGTGTTTACAGGAAATGATGATCAGTGCAAAGAATTTTTAGAGGATATGAACAAAGAATTTGAAATGTCTATGTTTGGTCAGATAAAATTCTTTGTTGGACTTCAGATTCAGCAGAACAAAAATGGTATCTACATTACTCTGTCTAAATATATCAAGGAAATACTTAAGAAATTTGGTATGGAAGATTCAAAACCAGTTGGTACACTCATGTGTACTGGACTGAAGCTTACCAAAGATGATGATTCAAAAGAAGTAGATCAGACCTTATACAGATCAATGATTGGAAAATTATAGTATGTAGTACACACAAGGCCTGATATTGCCTTAACAGTTGGTATAGTGGCAAGATTCTTGGCTAAACCCAAAGAAAATCACATGATGGCAATCAAAAGAATCTTGAGGTATTTAAGGGGAACTGAAGATTATGGCTTGTGGTATAAATTTGGAGGCAATCTGGATTTAAAAGTGTTTACTGATGCTGATTAGGCAAGAAACATTGATGACAGAAGGAGTACAAGTGGTGGAGCATTCTTTCTTGGCAAGAGGTTAGTATCTTGGACTAGTAAAATGCAAAACTGCACATCCCAATCCACAATAGAAGCAGAATATGTTGCTACAGTAGTAAACTGCTCTAATATTATATGGTTTAAATAGCTTTTGGAAGGCATGAAGGTTGAGATCAAAGAACCAGTTATGTTTTGTGATAATACAAGTGCAATAAATATTTCAAAGAATCCAGTAATGCATTCCAAAACTAAGCACATTGCAATTAAATATCACTTTGTCAGAGAATTGGTGCAGGAAAAGGAAATCAGATTGGAATATATTCATACAAAAGAACAAATTACAGATATCTTCACCAAGCCACTACCTAAGGATGCATTCTTGTATCTAAGAGGCAAGTTAGGGGTCACTCCCCTATCCAAGGTTCACTAAATAAAGTTTTAGTGATGCATCAACCAGAACATGTTGAAGATCAGTCAGTTGATGCAGCATAGTCAGGGAATCATTGCATATGAATTAGTACATAAGGTACATTGATATTTACCGAAACTATGTAAGTTGTCTTTGGAATGTGTTGTCAAAGAGGGAGAGTTTGCTGTCATTTCAAGAAATTTCTAAGAAGAATAATTTGAGAAGTTAAGAGGGAGAGTTCTCAGTCAGAGAAAGAAGTTTGAAGATGATGGGAATCAAAATGAAGCTAAGGATATGTTTCTTATTCTAGGTTTCTCTGTGAAATTTCATTGTGCTATGACATGTTGTGTTGCCATCAATGCCAAAGAGGGAGATTGTTGGATACAATTATCTGAAGGACATTATTGGATTAGCTATGTGTTGTCTTTGATGTCACACAAATGTCATATCAATTATCATTCTCAGTATCTACTGAGTTTAGTCAGTCAGCTAAGCGGTTCTCAGTATCTACCGAGCTCAGTTGGTCAGGTAGGTAGTTTTTAGTGTCTACCGAGTTCTCTCGGGTGTCTAAAGGAAACATGACAGGGTAACAGTGTTAACCGAGCCTCCTCAGTTATCGAAGGAAAATTAGTGGTTACCGAGCTCTCTCGGTCTCTAAAGGATGCTGCAGAATTCACTGTGGTTACTGAGCTCTCTCGGTCACCGAAGGAAATCTTTTCAGGATTAATGTTTACCAAGCAAGGTCGGCCCTTCAAAGAATTTTGTTATTACAGTTTGTTTATCCAAGCTGACTGTTATAATAATTATTAGTGCGGACTTGACAATCTAAATGTTAATGAAATGGCATATATATATAGAAGGTCAAGTGGTGAATAAAAGATATATAGCATGTAGAAATCATTTTGAAGAAAGGTGTGTGTGAATTTTGAAGGATGGTCAGATATCCTTGAGGAGTAGCAAAGATTTATTTGATCAGTAAGGATCTAGTGAAGTAGAACATAGATCTATATTCAGCAATTCAGTTGCAGGTCATTTCATTGTTACTCTCTTACAATTGTAGCAGTGATATCAAAATCTCTTAACCGAGTTGGTTTAACAACCATTTTGTAAATCCTCTAACAAGGTGACAGTTCTATTGAATTGTTTCAAGACCTCTTAAAAGGCCACTCCTAGCAGGGTGATTAAATCCTCTAACAAGGTCACACCTAACAGTGTGTTTTGTAACCTTTTACCATGTTGGCTTCTAACCAAGCATCACTTCAGAAGAGTGAAAAATAGTAACTAGTTACATTAGTGGTTTTTCCCATATTGGGTTTCCACGGTAAATCTGGTGTCTCTTGTGTTCATGTTATTTTCTTTATTCATGTAAGTTAATCAGTGATGAATGCTTAAGAACAGTTTAATTATTACACACTTCAAGGATCAAGTTTCAGCATTTCTCTGTATATTTACTGAGTGGCACAATAAATAATTTGTTAAGATATTTAAGGGATCAGTGGTAATATTTTTGTGGTTAACTGATTCACCCCCCCTCTCAGTTACTGCATCTATATTTCCAACATAAAATAATATATGATGCCCGAGCTCAAATTCAAAATAGTAAGTGTATTAATAAATGTATGATCTAATAGCAACAACCTCATTGATCATTAACTTTGACTCCTCTATCATTATAGAAGACATAACCACCTACAACTATATTTCATAATTCCCCCTTTGAAGTCAAAGGTTAGTTTAAAATGGAGAAAGTATACAAACTCATCAATTTAATCCCAAAATTTCATAACATTGCATTCTTGTTTCTATTATGGTGCACAACAGTAGCAAGCATGCAATGAAAAAAATAACATTGCATGATGCCTAAGCTAAAATTCAAAATAGTAAGTGTATTATTTTATTACTGATGTCCCTACAATGTCCTTATTTTATTACTAATAAATTTTTGGGTAAAACCTTGCAAGTCTTACATAGACTCAACAACATGGTAGCATTGATCCAATAACAGAAAATACATTACAAATGCCAAGCTCACGGTCTCAATGAAATAAAGTGTATGGGTGGCTGCAAGAAGTTGAGTCCCACTTTTGGCCAAAAAGTGGAAGTGTTTTCTCTATTTTTCAAAATTTCTGTCAATTGATGTCCAAATTTGAAGCACTTAAATATTGAATCTTGGAAAACTTTAGTAATATAAAATTTAGTGCTCAGAATCTAGTTTTCAAATATGTAATTTATTTTAATACCCACATGGTATAAATTGAATTTTAGTATGCATGTCTAAAAACCACTTTTTCAAAATGTATGTTTCAGGACCACACCTCACACGTGTATGGACACCCTTTTTTGAAGTAAATGAATGTATTTTTAGGAATCCTTTTGGGAAAAGGTACCTAAAACACTGAAGATTGATGAGAATATTTTATCTTATTTTTTTACTGAATATTTTTTTTTATTATTAATTTTTAATTGACTAGAAAGTACATTTTTGAAACCTCTCGTGTACGAACACCATAATTTGATGATAACTTCACTTTTTTATGTTTTGTTTTTTTTTTTAAATTGAAAAGAATCCTATGTAGTTTGATAACATATAACTCATTTTTCAAAAAGCAAAAAATTAAAAAAGTTATTAAAGTTTTAGTTAACCTTGGTATTTCAAGTTTAGGTACCACGTTAGCTTAAAAAATATTGTATAAATATTAAAATTTATATTTTTATAATCTACACAATAAGAGCTAAAATGGGTTTTCATTTTATCAAAAAATTCATTTGGGAAGTTATCCTAAAAATTATGGCAAGGCGAAAATTTTACTATGTAATGCCTTAGCCATTTTTTTGCAGGGTCAAGCACAGGCTTGGTGGGACCAAGCCTGTCCCGAACCAAAACCCAAGCCAGGAGGTAAGGTTCCTACCCATTGATTTACAAATCGGGTGCCCATTTTTTAAATTCAAATAATAGGCACCCGTTTTGTAAATCTAAAAATGGGCACCCGTTTTTAGTTTCAAAAAATGGGTGCCCGTTTCTTAAAGAGTCATTGCAATCAAAAAAACTAAACTATGGGCCTGATCTAATGATTGTGACTTTTCATTTTGTTTTCTATTGATTCACAGTAGACAAAGAGAATATTTCTGCCAACATTCCTTTTATTTGTCTTATTTTGAATCCGACATTTAGAAAAGATTGTTTCAACTTGAATTTTGGTGCAAAAATGGGATCAAATCAATGTAGAAAGAAGTCAGTGAAGAATTTGACACCTGAGGAGATTACAAAAAGTAGAGAGGAGGCAAAATGATAACAAGAAAGAAGAGAAAGACTTCGAAACCTGAATAATGTTGGAGCATCGAGTTCAACAATTGTTTCAAAAGAGGAGGACAATGAAGACACCATAATGGATGTAGAGGTTGAAGAAGCAAAATCAGGTGCATCTTCTAATCTAGTATTGGATACAGGTATGTCTTTACATCCAATTGTTACAATTTATTCTGATAAAGATGTTTATGATTTGCTAGAAGCAGGTTACACTAGAAATGATTTAAATTTTATTCCTGAAAATAGATTAACAAGTTTAATTGCACGTGAAATTTCAGAAATTAGTAATGTTAATCATAATGATAAAGGAATTGAAAGTCAAAACCCAATTGAAACTGAAAATCAAACACCAATTCAAATTGAAATCAACAATGTAAATGTAGACATAGAAACACCGATTGAGAAAGAAACTCATTTGAATGATAATGAAATAAATGAATAATTTCAATTAAAAATTGATATGTTAGACAATCTGCATGGTTTGGTTTCATCGAGACAGATTAGGACACACGTGAGTAGATTATTTAGACAATTATTTTATAATAAGAAATTTGGGTTTCAATGTCAATTAATGTTACAATTAATTAAAATGTCTAAAATGTGAAAAGTGATGAAGAGGTAAGGCATTTATGTGAAAACTAAGAAGAAGGATGAGTCTCTAAAACAAGTTGTATTAAGTGTTGCAAGTGCCTTTGACACAATTGGAAAGAAAAGTCATTCTAAAGATAGTAATGCAGCACGACAAGCAATAATAATAGCTTTAGTAAACAAAACTACTACTGATAAAAGAATGATTTTAAACATAAGTGGATATCTTAATATTAATAGTAAAACTTTAACAAGAGCTATAAATAGAAGAGTTAACTTTGAAAGTAATTCGGCAAACCATTTATGGACCTTTAGTGGCAAACTCCCGAGGTTTGACATGAAACTTACTAGTGAAGTCAAAACTTTGATTGAAATTTTTTGGCACGATAATACAAGAGTATCTGATGCAGAGGAAAGGGTGGTGAACCAAGAAACAACCCAAAATGAGCAAGATTGTAGATGTGTTCCTAGTGACCCTTCTAGGTCCTGATAGGCAAATCCCACAAACAGTCAACTCTAGGATGTTTAAAGGCCTCAATAGGATTATTCTAGTCTATCTAACATGTTCCAGGCATCACCTTTGAGTTTCAACACCTTTTAAGGAAAAATGCATACTATGCCAAAATGTTGTCAATGTCAAGATTGCAACTCTGTGACAGCAGCGTGACAAAATGACCAATAACTTTTTCTTTTCTCAAAGGATTCCTTGAAAAAATGGTTGATTCAGATACCCTTTGTCCTTTCACAAAACATATGTCAAATTTAGATATAATTCCTTCGGCAAATATCAGAGATCTCTTACAATGCCCCTGTTTTCAACCATCTAGGAATGATGCAATTACAAAGCAACCTATAGGAATTCTTAATGTCTTGACTCCAAACTTTTCATAGGCTCTCCAAATGACTTCAATTAGACAAATACACTCTCAATTTCATGCTTAGGGTTCCCTAACCCCAAAAGCCCCAATTCATCCCTTATAAACCCTTGTTCCTAGGGTATCACCAATCTCATATGTGCAATGACTTCTCTAAACCATTCAAGATGAAAAAATTATTGTTTCCATATCATAACCATGAATAAACACTCAAACAATGCCCTCCTTAAGGAAAATCTCCCTCTATATGACTGTCCCCTCCAAATAACCCTTGTTTTCACAACTTTATTGTTTGGTGGCCACCAAAATCAACAGTTAGTTGTTCATTTCTAAGTTAGAAACATCTATACAGGTTATATTAGTTTCATTTCATGAAGCAACAGTAAACATTTCATGAAATGACCATGATTAGAATGAAAAGACTATCAAAATCCTTATTTAGTTTACCGCTACAGCCAACAGTACAGAAATTTGATGAACAAATCTTCAAGTTTGAATGAAAAAATGAGTAAAGAATCTCAAAACATGTTTGATAAGATGTTACAAATCATTCCAATATGAGAAAGCACTCACAAAGAAAAGAAATCTTCAATTTACTCTTGAAACCAAGTACTTTCCTTCTATTTTCTGAGATAGTCCATACATCTTTTAGGTACAGGGCCATACCAAGCACATCTATAGCCCTGGAGGGTTGTAACTAAATTCCATAACCATCTCCTATTGGTCTCATTTGTTAACTCTTAACCAAATTCAAATTATGGAGTTTCCCTCCTAAATGCCTTTATAGCCATTACATTCAAAATTTTGAATTTTCTAAAGCAATAAACTATGTTTTAAGGGACTTATTGAATGTTTCAACTTATGAAAGGACTTGATATTATTATGACATCACACTAGACCATATCAAATGAATTCTCTACCCTAGACAACCTCTAGATCCTATTCCATGGATCAATTACAACTTTTCAACATTGGAATCAATCAAGACATCATACAAAATTATAACTTTTATTGCTTTCAAATGCCATGATTGGCTGTAGAATTGACCAATTGACTTTAGGAGGTGCTCCATGACCCCTGTGATGCCTTGGACCTTCAATTTTCCTTTGATAAGCATATGATTCTCCCGCATCAAATTCACCACTTTTAAAGATGTTCTTGTCCCAAGAACCTTGTCTTGCCAAAATTGCTTCTTCTCCTCCATATCTCTGTATAGGGTGCATAGGAATGAAATCTCCTAAATTAAAGTGTCTAATCCTCTTGTTACCTACATGAAAAACATCCAAACATTTTTTAGAAATCAAAACCCCTGCCCTTGGGGCAATCACCCCTGTTGTCTTGCTTGTGTTCCTTGCTGCCTGAACACTATTCATCTCTGTCTGCTTATGACAGTACTCTTGCTATCTTTTCACCTGCTATGACACCCTCTTTTCATTGTCCTTTTAATTTACCCTTATAGGACAATACCAATCACCCACCATCACTCCTTCACCACCTTTAAATCCTATTCTTATCTCTGTCATAGAATTCAGAATTCTCTGTCCTTTATTCTCCACTATTTGATGTTCCAACTTTATGCTTTTCCTAGTCTGACCTGTATCCAATTCTCTGATTCTTCCTATGAGGAGAGATTCATTTCCCTTGCAAGGCAATGGTGTCAATTCAAACTATTTTCCATTATTCCAAACTTGGTAAATGTTAGTGAAGCAGTCATGTGCAACTCTCCTAGACACTTGCCAAGATCTACCTAGGATAACATGTGCACAGTTCATTTTGACAATATCACATAGTACTTGATTAGAATACTCACCAATTGAAAAATTTACCATGGTCTAATAGTGAACTATGAAATTTTGATTCTCTTCCACCCATGTAGCATAATAAGGTTTAGGATGATGTTGGATAGGCAATTTCAAAGCAATGACAACATCCCATGAAATTAAATTGCTGCAAGTACCTGAATCAATGACCAGTTTATATACTTCACCTTGTATTAAACAATTTGTTCTAAAAATACTTACTTGTGGTGTCCATTCCTTGCCTCTCCTAAACATTAAGAATTCTCCTATCTCAGGGTCTGCATTACCTTTTGGTATTTCTTCCTTGTCTTCTTCTTGGACCAGGTGTACTCTCTTCTCTTTGTCAGGACATTGGTAGGATTGATGCCCCACCTTTCCACATGTGAAGCATGTACTTGTGATCACACCAATTCCTCTTCCTTGTCCACTCCTACCACCTCTCTAATTTTTTCCTCCTCTTGAATTAGAATTTGTACCTTTGTCCTTATCCTCCCAAACTTGAGTTGTTCTTCCTCTTCCTCTCATGGAAGATCCTCCCCTTGTGTTATTGTGTGTTTCACTTCTCCTTTTCAGTTTCTCCTCTATCCTCAAAGCCATCTGATAACACTCCTTCACACTCCTGGGATTAGTAGTAGAAAAATCATCTTGAATAGAAAATTTCAATCCTCCTAAATACCTTGCAACTTTAACAACTTCTTCTTCATCCAAACCTGATCTTATACTCAGTTTGTAGAACTCGTCCGTGTATGCCTTTACATCCAAGTCCTTTTGCTTTAAGCCCTACATCTTCTTATGCATTTGAACCTCAAAATATTTAGGAAGAAAATTACTTTTCATTTTAGAAACCATTCTATCCAAAGAAGTTATTTTTGGTTTACCTCTTTTTCTTCTTTCAGCCTCCTCATGATCCCACCATAGGAGTGCATGCCCTTTCAGTTTGGTCTTTTCCAACTTGACCCTTTGTCCCTTAGGTATATCATCACTTTCAAAATAAGCATCCATAGATGCAATCCAATCCAGCAAGTCCTCTTCTTTCAGACTTCCATCATACATTGGAATATCTTTCCTTACCTTATAGCTATCTCCTTTCATAGCTTTCAGGATCCTGAGTGTCCTTTGCTCTTCAAGATCAACCTGTTGTTCCTCTTGCACTTCTTCATTGTTCTCTTCTTCTTCTTCTTCAGTATCTTCATCATCATTTGTTTCTCTTCTCTGATTGGAATCAATTGCCTCTAGCCTTGTCAATAATGCATTGTATGAGTCTTGCAACTTAGCATTTTTCTCCTTCAACTCTTGAAGTTCTCTCACCAAACCTGCATTCCTAGGAGCCATTATGTCAAACAAATCAATTCAAATACAATAAACCTCTACCCTTTCTCTATCCAATACCTTTTCCTCACCAAGAACCATCCTGAAACCTCAAGTACACCTTTCAACTTTGGGACACACCAAGAGGAATTAAACACTCCAAGGTTTCAACAATGGAACCAGTATACCAAAGACACCAAAAGAATTCAATGATGATGAAAAATTTAAATTCCAATTCCCAAGGAGATCTTGCTAATGCTCTGATACCACTTGATGCAGAGCAAAGGGTGGTGAACCAAGAAACAACCCAAAATGAGCAAGATTGTAGATGTATTCCTAGTGACCCTTCTAGGTCCTGATAGGCAAATCCCACAAACAGTCAACTCTAGGATGTTTAAAGGCCTCAATAGGTTTTTTATAGTCTATCTAACATGTTCCAGGCATCACCTTTGAGTTTCAACACCTTTCAAGGAAAAATGCATACTATGCCAAAATGTTGTCAATGTCAAGATTGTAACTCTGTGACAGCAGCGTGACAAAATGACCAATAACTTTTGGTTTTCTTAAAGGACTCCCTGAATAAATGGTTGATTTAGATACCCTTTATCCTTGCACAAAACATATGTCAAATTTAGATATACTTCCTTCGGCAAATATCAAAGATCTCTTACAATGCCCTTGTTTTCAACCATCTAGGAATGATGCAATTACAAAGCAACCTATAAGAATTCTTAATATCTTGACTCCAAACTTTTCATAGGCTCTCCAAATGACTTCAATTAGACAAATACACTCTCAATTTCATGCTAAGGGTTCCCTAACCCCAAAAGCCCCAATTCATCCCTTATAAACCCTTGTTCCTAGGGTATCACCAATCTCACATGTGCAATAACTTCTCTGAACCATTCAAGATGCAAACATTATTGTTTCCATATCATAACCATGAATCAAAACTCAAATAATGCCCTCCTTAAGGAAAATATCCCTCTATGTGACTGTCACCTCCAAATAATCCTTGTTTTCACAACTTGATTGTTTGGTGGCCACCAAAATCAATAGTTAGTTGTTCATTTCTGAGTTAGAAACATCTGTATAGGTTATATTAGTGTCATTTCATGAAGGAACAGTAAAAATTTCATGAAATGACCATGATTAGAATGAAAAGACTATCAAAATCCTTATTTAGTTTACTGCTACAACCAACAGTACAGAAATTTGATGAACAAATCTTCAAGTTTGAATGCAAAACTGAGTAAAGAATCTCAAAACATGTCTGCTAAGATGTTACCAATCATTCCAATATGAGAAAGCACTCACAAAGAAAAGAAATCTTCAATTTACTCTTGAAACCAAGTACTTTCCTTCTATTTTCTGAGACAGTCCGTACATCTTTTAGGTACAGGGCCATACCAAGCACATCTATAGGCCTGGAGGGTTGTAACTAACCTCGCTAACCATCTCCTATCAGTATCATTTGTTAACTCTTAACCAAATTCAAATTATGGAGTTTCCCTCCTAAATGCCTTTATAGCCATTACATTCAAAATTTTGAATTTTCTAAAGCAATAAACTATGTTTTAAGGGACTTATTGAATGTTTCAACTTATGAAAGGACTTGATATTATTATGAAATCATACTAGACCCTATCAAATGACTTCTCTACCCTAGACAACCTCTAGATCCTATTCCATGGATCAATTACAACTTTTCAACATTGGAATCAATCAAGACATCATACAAAATTATAACTTTTATTGCTTTCAAATGCCATGATTGGCTGTAGAATTGATGAATTGACTTCAGGAGGTACTCCATGACCCCTATGATGCCTTGGACCTTCAATGTTCCTCTGGTAAGAATATGTTCCTCTGATGCCTTGGACCTTCAATGTTCCTAATGCCAGAGATGTTCTTAAATTAAGAGTTGGTTCAAATGTTCATGATCCACATCCAAAACACCTTTTAGATATGACTCAAATAGAATTGTATAAAAAATTTGTGGATGATAAGGTGTTAACTATTAGTATTAGTCAAAGATCTTTTGAAAAATGTAAACCATGGTATGTAAGGATTAACAAAGAAAGAATCACCTGTTGTTGCAAAACTCATGTTCAATTTCGTTATCATTATGATATTTTTCGATCTATATGTTCTACTATGCATACTAATGAAATGTTGCAGGAATGTGGTATAAATATACCACCTAAAACTATAAAGGAGTTTATATCAAATTTGTTTTTTAACCCACCTAATGAGAAATTTTATCTTTTGAATACATGTGTTTCTGGTGTATGTGATGTATGTGGAAATCTTACATTATTAGATGAATGTTTGCATGAAAATATTTCATTTGATTTTGGACAACAATTAGTTGATGTACAAAGATTTAAAAATGTTGAGTATCCATTGAAGGATGGAAAACTTTGAAAATGATGTGACCTAATAACTAAAAAACTTAGTGTTAATGCTTTTATGAATGAATTCAAGAGTAAGATCATACCTAAATATGTGAAACACTCTCACAATTCTAGATGGCTTGATGGACAATTTTGCATATGCAAGAACACATTTCCAATTGGTAGTATACTATTAGTTGTTGACTTTGCAGAGAACTACATGCTTGCACCACAAGATGAGATCCAACCAAAATATTATAATTTAGCGCAAGTAACATTTTTTGTTCATATTGTCTATAGACATGCACCTGATAGTACAGAAGAGGATTGAAAAATATTAAGAGAGTACCATTTCTATATGAGTGATAATAAGTTACACTCATCGGATTTTGTCTAGTATTTCTTTAATACCTTTTATGAAAATTTAAGGGAGAGATAAATTCATATAACACAACATCTAATATGGTCAGATAATTGCATAGGACAATCCAAGAATGCTAGAATGTTTTATTGGTTGAGTAGGATGCACAAGAATATAAATATCTAACATATCTGGAGTTTTTTTGAGGCTGGACAAGGGAAGGGAGAACATGATGGTGTCGGTGCATGTGTTAAGAGAGCCCTTTGTAGAGAGGAACTCAAATTTGAGGAAAAATCAAAATTTAAAGATGCATGTGCAATTGTTGAATGGTGTAAAACAAG
Source organism: Chamaecyparis obtusa (assembly GCA_027943335.1). NCBI lineage: Eukaryota > Viridiplantae > Streptophyta > Pinopsida > Cupressales > Cupressaceae > Chamaecyparis > Chamaecyparis obtusa. Next base: position 482,442 of record BSBK01003317.1, read on the forward strand.
TTTGTCTACAAGATCAATTCAGAACTCTACAATCAGACATTTTTTTTGGCTAGTTGAAGAGAAGAATATCCTTTCAAGATATGATTGTAATACAATCAGTAGATCGACTAAATGACATTCATTTAGGAGTTCTAATCCTAACACTTGGAGTAGATGGACTAGGGAGCTTGCATGTTTTTGTCAATTTTGTGTTGTAGGTGAATGAGAAGAATGCCAGAATACAAAATGGTTTGAAGAATGGCAACAAAAATCCTTAACACCTAGTGAGAGACAAGATGAAGATGTTATAATAAATGAAGACCTGGATCATGCCTTTGCATCAGAAGATTATGATTGTGTTTCAAATCTCATACAAACTGGTAATTTAATACAATTTATTGTAAAACTTTAAATTATATATTAGTTGCATGTGTATGTCATATAATTTATGATTATATATATTTGAATTATAAACCTTTAATTTAAACAAGTTTTATTTACAGTGCACATGTACTTAATTTTGTTTTGCAGGACATGTGTATGTTGTTGTTGCACCTGAGGATAATGAAGAGCAGATAGAGTATTGGTTAGCTTGATGTGTAGAACCCATGAAAAAGTTGATATGTCATCAAGTAGATGATGATAATTTTCAATTACCAATTGGGTCTATTGTGGTAGTTGGTAGATGGCTATGCAAATACCTAACAAGAAGGAATGGTTTACTAGCTTTTGAAGACTACCAATCAGAAAAGAAGATTATACACTATTCCCATTTGGTAGTGGCAACAAATATCAAATTGGAAAGATACAAAGGGAGACCTGCTAATAAAATTTTATGGACACTTTCAATGGAAGAGCATGACGCAATCATAGATGCATTGTAGAAAAGAGAGGATGTTGATGGTACATTAGGTTGAATCAAATTCATACATGTAAGTTTTTATTCAATTGTCTTATTAAATTTAAAATTAAAATTAAGTTTAAATAAACTTGAGTACATAAATTCTAACATTTCAACATGTTTATTTTTATGATGCAGTCCATGTCGGGAAGAACATAGATGCATTGCAGAAAAGAGAGGATGTTGATGGTACATTATGTTGAGTCAAATTTATACATGCAAGTTTTTGTTCAATTGTCATACTAACTTTAAAATTAAAATTAACCTTAAATGAACTCGAGTATACAAATTCTAACATTTCAACATGTTTATTTTTATGATGCAGGATGTCAGGAAGAACATAGATCTACATTGCAGAAAAGAGAGGATGTTGATGGTACATTAGGTTGAATCAAATTTATACATGTAAGTTTTTGTCCAATTGTCATATTTGTATATGTTTTCTACACATCTTCTTTGAAGTGTCATAATTTATAATTTAGAGATATAGATTTGAAATTAAAATTAAAATTAACTTTAAATAAACTTTTATAAATTCTAACATTTCAACATGTTTATTTTTACGATACAGGATGTCTGGAAGAACATAGACATGAACTATTTATGTAGTACAATGCACTCTTGTATTCGTACAATTTTGGGTTAATAATTTAAGATCATGTGAACTCACTTTTATACATCAATTTTTTTTTTAAATATTTAAGTTAAATTCATAACTTTGTATTCACTTAATCTTGTTGTAGATATTAAACTATGCACATTGGTCATATTATGTTCACTTAATAGATATCATTGTTTAATAGTTATTAAGTTTGTAACATCCATATTGTTCTTGTCAATTTTACATGTATTAATAGATGTCATTGTTAGATCTAAATGATTTTTTTTATAGTTAATCAAAGTTTTCATATTACTTGTAACACGTATCTAGATATTGTACTTAGATCAATTACACATGAATTAATAGATCTCATTGTTAGATAGATTTTTTTTTAAGGATAAATTGATAAATTACATAACAAGTCCTGATTAAGATAAATTGATAAATTACATAACAACTCATGACTAAGATAAATAACATAACAAGTCCTGAAATAATTTACATGTATCATAATGTCCATCATATCAACTCATGATATATACATACAATCACAAAACAAAGTCCTACTCTGAAAACAAGTCCAAGTACAATATATGATAACAAGTGGACTAGTATATAATGCAAGTCCTACTCTAACAACAAGTAAAAATAATATGAACAAGTCTAAACAAGCCCAAATAGTCATCATAAAACAAGTCCAAATAGTCATCAAAAATAATATGAACAAGTCCAAATAGTCATCATAAAACAAGTTCAAATAGTCATCATAAATAAAATGAACAAGTCCAAATAGTCATCATAAAACAAGTCCAAATAGTCCAAATAGTCATCATAATCTATCTCTATTCATCTAGTTGATCTACAATCCTCTTCACCCCACATGAAGAGAACTGTGATGCATCAACATGCTCTGTCTAGTCCTAAGTACCCTCATCCTGCTCTGTCTGGTCCTGAGCACCCTGATCCTCCTTTGTCTAGTCTTCAGCACCCTCATCCTCAACTACATGAAAGTGGATGAAGCTAAGTCCTGTAAAAAAAATTAAAGTACAAATTAAAAATTATTTAAATTAATCATCTAAGATCTAGATACACATAGGACATTGAAAAATTACTTAAATTAATCATCACCTTAAAGGATAGTGTCAATTGATGCATTTGGCTTAATCCTATAGCCATGCCAAGACTCATGGTGGTGTCGACTTGAACAACATATATAAAGCATGAATAAAACTTATAGTACATATATACATAAATTATAAAGTATATATAACTTGATTAAATATATAAATATGGAATAAAAACATGTGTACATTACCTGTGTGTGACACGTTGCTAATGTCACCGATGAGTTAGGATGTAAATGTGATTGTGCAACATGAGACAATCCAAAAGCCTACAATTACAAAAAAATAAGTGTGAATCAAAGTTGTATATAAATTAGTAAGATACAAATAATTAAAATTAATAAATGAAAAACATACTATAGGTATATGTAGTTGACTCTCGGTGACTAGTGGGGCAGAGAATGAAGGACTGCCAATCTCAGTGGTACATGAGAGACCTTACAAAATCACAAAAATATGTCAAACATATTATCAATTAAATTTTATTTTGTTTAAAGTTTAAATGTATCAAGATCAAAGTGCATACCATGAATGGAGCACCGAGATGTTGAGGTGTCGATGGCTAATGAATGTTGGAGGGTCAACCCTCCTCTGTTCACTGAAAAATCCACATGTTATGGTTCATAATTGTATAAATAACAAATTTAATATTACACTATATTTAAATTATAATTAAATTTACTTGTGTGAGATGATCATCGTCTACATTGAGTAAATCAACATATGATGAGATATCATCTTTGGCATCACCATGTGCCCCATCATCACCATCAACATATCCACCATGTGTGCCATCACCATGCATGCCATCATCATCATCGACATATCCACCATGTGCACCACTAGCATCATCATCATATCCACCATGGGAAGCATGGGCAACATTAGGATTAGACTCAGGACCCATACATATACCCCCACAACTCATGAAAACATGTGCTATGCTGGGGGCAGTCCTCGCCCAGGTCATGTGCTATAACAAATGCCTGTAAGGGCACTCAAAGAACCAAGAGATGACTACACTACTCGATGATAGATAGGTGTAGGAAGTACAAGAGATGGAAGAGGAACAAGGGGCTCATTTCACACATAATTTCTAGTTCTATCACTCAATTTGGCCCCTGGCCTATCCTATGGCATGCCCTGGCCAACCCCTTGAAATGCACTCATGTCAAAATAATAGGGTTTCTTACCCAATTCAATCTCAGCCCATAATTTCTTCAAAAAATAAAGTGGGACCTCATGATTAGCATGTGGTGGATGGTCAAATACCATCCACCACTACTCCCAAAAATGCTCTGCTATCCCAGAGTGTCTACACCATCTAATCAAAATGCATGGCTTCTTGCCAACTATCTGCTCACCCTTTGTAGGCTTAAAAAAATAGTGTGCCAAATCATTTTTTGTAATTTTTAACTTATTAACCTCTTTATAAGAGAGGACATTAGCATAATATACATGCATAGACTCCCTCCATGACTCAAAACTATCAATCTCATAGTCTAATGTCTATATGGAATCTACTATGCCTTGCATGCTATCTACAAGGCATAGTAGATAGACAGACGGATATGGATCATGCCTAATAATGTTTATGTCTCTCAAGATCTCCTCTACATTTCTCCTAATATTATCTTTGAGCTCTCTAGGTGGAGGTGGAGGTCGAGGTGGTGGTGGAGGGGGCAATGGAGGGGGAGGGGGAGTTGGAGGAGGTGGTGGTGCATGCTGACCTATAAGCTCATCAATGTGAAAATCATCCATATTGCCAATCTGCGTACAAATAAAAATATGATAATTTACAATTAACATACTGTAAAATATATTTTACCTTACAACTTGAATGACATAAATAAAATTATCAAAACTTGAGAGAGAGAGAGAGAGAGAGAGAGAGAGAGAGAGAGAGAGAGAGAGAGAGAGAGAGAGAGAGAGAGAGGAGAGAATTTCTAAATTTATGTTTTGATTTGAACTAAATTTATGTTTTGGTTTTATAAATTTATATTAAATGATTTTCTAAGTTTTGGTTTTCTAAGATAATAAAAAAAAATAGTACGTAGAGAGGAGAGGGAAAGAGGAGAGAGAGCGAGAGAGAGAGAGAGAGAGAGAGAGAGAGAGAGAGAGAGAGAGAGAATTTCTAAATTTATGCTTTGATTTGAACTAAATTTATGTTTTGGTTTTATAAATTTATATTAAATGATTTTCTAAGTTTTGGTTTTCTAAGATAATAAAAAAAATAGTATGTAGAGAGGAGAGAGAAAAAGGAGAGAGGGAGAGAGAGAGAGGAGAGAGAAAGAGGAGAGAGAGAGAGAGAGTGTCTGTGTTTTTAAATTTATGTTTTGGTTTTCTAAATTTATATTTTGATTTTCTAAGTTTAGGGTTTCATAAATTAAATTTTTATCTAGGTTTACATTTTTGTTTTATTATCTAGAGTTTTGGTTTTCTATGTAGGGTTTTGCAATGTAATAAATTGTATACCTAAATTTTACCAATTTTCTACTTTAGTATGGTAATTTACAAACTAAATTGAAATAAAAAAGAATTACAAGTTTGAAAGATAAAATATAATTAAATTAATGCAATAATTTTGAAAATAATATTAAACTATGTTTTTAAATTAAATAACCTGAAACTACAATTTTTAAAGACAAAAATCATAAAAAAATAATAAAAAAGAATAGTACATACCTGGAAGACGAAAAAAATGGCAGATGGGGTTGACAGGGGAAGCTAAACCGGGCACCCGAGCTGTACCAAACGTGATTCCATTTTTTCTATGGATGAAAATGACATGAATTTCATTTAAAATAAAAAATATATAGATTTTCAAAACGGGCACCCGTTTTGAACAAATCGGGCGCCTGTTTTGCTTTGGGTGCCCGATTCTAAATGGGCGCCTATTTTGTATTCCTAATTTTCAATCACCGTAGACTTCCATGAAATTAGCCCCCAACTCCTAGCTTCTACCTGTATAAAATAATATATGGTACACAACAGCAGCACGCATGCAATGACAACAATAACATTGCATGATGCCCAAGCTCAAATTCAAAATAGTAAGTGTATTAATGTATGTTGGCATGATGCTAGATATTAAATAGTGAGCTCATGAACAATGCCAGTATTAAACAGTGAGCTCATGAACAATGTATGATGCCCTAGCTTGCAGCCCACGAGCCATCAAAACATTTCCTCATGAAATGATCATAAACGGAGAGTACCACATAGTAAATATCAACAAAAAATAAATAAAGGGAGATCAAACACTTCACACAATGCCTTGAAGGTAATAGAAATGATGCCCTATCTCTCAAAGCTTATAGGTCATCAAGAATTCCAAATGAAAAGATGTAAACAATGTCATTATTAAACAGTGAGCTCATGAACAATGTATGATGCCCTAGCTTGCAGCCTGCAAGCCATCAAGACATTTCCTCGTGAAATGATCATAAACGGGGAGTACCACATCGTGAATATCAACAGCAAAACATATAAAAAGAGATCAAATACTTCACACAATGCTTTGAAGGTGGGTGAACCTACAATAGTGGGTTACACTTTTTAGCCTGAACGGACACTAAACTCTCCATTTTGAGAAAAACTTTCAAATTTAGATGCATATTGCCGTTGAACCGCTCAAAATCGAAGGATGAAGTAAATTAGTCTTTTAGAATTTTCTGTCTAGATTCTATATATATATATATATATATATATATATATATATATATATATATATATATATATATATATATGTATGTATGTATGTATCTATGTATGTATATGTATATATGTATATGTATATCTGTATATCTGTATATGTATATATGTATCTATGTATGTATGTATGTGTATATATATATATATATATATATATATATATATCTATGTATGTATATGTATATATGTATATGTATATATGTATATTTGTATATGTACATATGTATATATATATATACATATATATGTATATATATACATATATATATATACATATACATATATATATATACATATATATATATATACATATATATATATATATATATATATATATATATATATATAAAATTTATTTGAATACTTTTTTCTTTCTCCCACGAAAACTTGTATAGTGCTGAAAACGTCATTTTCAAATAGTAACACTATTTTCATAGAGCATAACTTTTTTTGTAAAATAGATATGAATGCGATTCTTTCGAATTTAGTTTTGTAACATCCATATGGAGGGCATGCAATTGGTTTGACAACATTATCACTGGTATTGCATATTTTATTAATGTTTGAAGTTGACTAAACCTAAATTTTGACGTACCTTGACTACATAGCTTATAACTTATTGTGTATTTATCGAATTTCAATTATTATTTTTTTAATAGAAAGTAGACTTGAATATGAAGGGCACTGTTATTTTTCAAAAAAAAATTCCTTTTTTTACTATTTTTCATTGAACATCAAACTCAGAGGTTTATATTTGATAAAAAACCTACAATCATTTAATGTCAAAAACCATACACATAATAAATTTTAAAATAGTCAAATATATAATCATTAGAAAGCTAGTTCTAAGTACTTATTCTATGCAAAAGGATGCCTTCTTATTCATCCATTTGATCAGTGTGCTTGAGGCCTGAAGCCATGAAATTCTCAGAATTCCTTCAAAACCTGCAACAATGACCCAAACCAGGCACTTTCGATCGAAAGTACTTTGCCGAAAAAAGAAAAATTTAATTATTACTAAACTAGTTTTGATCGAAAGTCATTTACTTTCTATAGAAAGTCAAGTTTGACTTTCGATAAAAACCTATGTTGGCCTTTTTGGTGGCATTTCGAGTTAATAAGAATTAGGTGTAAATAAATGTATATTTTTTTCATTTCATAAATCTGAAAGCTGTAAAATAATTCACATTTAGGAGAAGGAAGACATTTTGGCACAGAATAATTTTCTAAGTTGTGATGGGAAATAAAAAGAGAAGGCTAAACAAAAGTACATGACATTATTCAGAAGAGACTAAAGAAAGACAACATGAAGAATCACGAAAAAAGATATCATCATTGGAAACAAGGTATGTCTAAGATGTCTCTAGATAGATATTTTAAGTTGATGGTCAAGACTTGTCTTAATGTTCATGTGTAAATGTGATATAAGTGTAGGTCTATTAGACTTAACTAGACCTAATTGTAAACCTATTTGAACTAATAGGACTTATCAAGACTAATTAGGACCTATTCTAGGACTAATAGGACCTATTAGGACCCAATTAGAATCAATGAGAACCAATTAGCACCTAATTAGACTCAATTAGAACCAATTATGACCTATTAAAATCCAATTAGACTCAATTATAATAAATTAGCACCTAATTAGACTCAATTAGGACCAATTATACCCAATTAGGACCAATTAGAACTAAATAGTACCTAATAGGACCTATTTGGACTAATTAGGACGTATTAGGACTAATTAGGACCTAATAGGACCTAATAGATTCAATTAGATTCAATTATGACCTATTAGATCTAATTAGACTCAATTAGGACCTATTAGATCAAATTAGACTCAATTAAGACCTATTAGATTCAATTATGACCTATTACATCTAATTAGACTCAATTAGGACCTATTAGATTTAATTATGACCTATTAGATCTAATTAGACTCAATTAGGGCCAATTAGGACCTAATATAGACCAATTAGGACCTAACATGACCTATTAGACTCAATTAGGACTAATTGGACTCAATTAGGACCAATTAGGACCTATTAGATTCAATTAGACTCAATTGGATCTAATTAGACTCAATTAAGACTCAATTAGATTCAATTAGACTCAATTAGGACCAATTAGGACCAATTAAGACCAGCTAGACTCAATTAGATCTAATTAGGACTTAATTAAGACCTATTAGATCTAATTAGACTCAATTAGGACCTATTAGATTCAATTATGACCTATTAGATCTAATTAGACTCAATTGGGACCAATTAGGACCTAATATGGACCAATTAGGACCTAACATGACCTATTAGACTCAATTAGGACTAATTAGACTCAATTAGGACCAATTGGGACCAATTAGGACCTAATATCCAACTAGACTCAATTAGGACCAACTAGTCTCAATTAGGACCAATTAGGACCAATTAGATTCAATTAGACTCAATTAGATCTAATTAGACTCAATTATGAACTATTAGATTCAATTATGATCTATTAGATCTAATTAGACTCAATTAGGGCCAATTAGACTCAATTAGAACCAATTAGGACTAATTAGGACCTAACATGACCTATTAGACTCGATTAGGACTAATTAGACTCAATTAGGACCAATTAGGATCTAATATAGACTCAATTAGGACTAATTAGGACCAATTAGATTCAATTAGACTCAATTAGATCTAATTAGACTCAATTATGACCTATTAGATTCAATTATGACCTATTAGATCTAATTAGACTCAATTAGGGCCAATTAGACTCAATTGGGACCAATTAGGACCAATTAGGACCTAACATGACCTGTTAGACTCAATTAGGACTAATTAAGCTCAATTAGGACTAATTAGGACCTAATTAGGACCAAATAGACTCAATTATAACTAATTAGGACCTATTAGATTCAATTATGACCTATTAGATCTAATTAGGACCAATTAGGACTTAATTAAGATCTATTAGATTTAATTATAACCTATTAGATCTAATTAGACTCAATTAGGACCTATTGGATTCAATTATGACCTATTAGATATAATTAGACTCAATTAGGGCCAATTAGACTCAATTGAGACCAATTAGGACCTAATATGGACCAATTAGGACCTTACATGACCTATTAGACTCAATTAGGACTAATTAGACTCAATTGGGACCAATTAGGACAAATTAGGACCTAATATGGACCAACTAGACTCAATTAGGACCAATTAGGACCTTACATGACCTATTAGACTCAATTAGGACTAATTAGACTTAATTAAGACCAATTAGGACCAATTAAGACCAATTAGGACCTAATATGGACCAACTAGACTCAATTAGGACCAATTAGGACCTATTAAATTCAATTATGACCTATTAGATTCAATTAGGACCTATTAGATCCAATTAGGACCTAATATGACCTATTAGACTCAATCAAGGCCAATTAGACTCAATTGGGACCAATTAGGACCTAATATGGACCAATTAGAACCTAACATGACCTATTAGACTCAATTAGGACCAATTAGGACCCAATATGGACCAACTAGACTCAATTAGGACCAACTAGACTCAATTAGGACCAATTAGGACCAATTACATACAATTAGACTCAATTAGATCTAATTAGACTGAATTAGGACCTATTAGATTTGATTATGACCTATTAGATCTAATTAGACTCAATTAGGGCCAATTAGACTCAATTGGGACCAATTAGCACCAATTAGGATCTAACATGACTTATTACACTCAATTAGGACTAATTAGACTCAATTAGGACCAATTAGGACAAATTAGTACATAATATGGACCAACTAGATTCAATTAGGACCAAATAGACTCAATTATGACCAATTAGGACTTAATTATCACCTATTAGATTCCCCTTAAGACCTATTAGATCCAATTAGACTCAATTAGGACCAATTAGGACCAATTAGGACCTAATATAGACTAACTAGACTCAATTAGGACCAACTAGACTCAATTAGGACCAATTAGGACTTAATTAGGACCTATTAGATTCAATTATGATCTATTAGATCTAATTAGACTCAATTAGGACCTAATATGGACCAATTAGGACCTAATATGATGTATTAGACTCAATTAGGACTAATTAGACTCAATTAGGACTCAATTAGGACTAATTAGACTCAATTAGGACTAATTAGACCAATTAAGACCTAATGTATGACCTATTAGACTCAATTAGGACTAATTGGACTCAATTCTAGGACTAATTTATACTTCATACATGTGTAGGAGATGCTCAAGAATCACAAGCTCAACAAGCTGCCCAACTTTCAAAAGTTGGAGAAGGGTCATCACAAGCTCAACAAGCACAAGTCTCAGAATATCAAATAAGTACACATCTCTATCTTTCTCTCACAGACTCTCTCGATTTAGTCACTATCTTGATTTAGTCTCTTATTGGTGAATATATATTTTGGGTCTTTCCCCTAAGAAGAAGTTATTGTTTTTGTTGTGTACATGCAGCCTTTGATGATGAAAATGTTGGACAAGGGGTATCCCAAGTTGAATCAACCCAAGGTCAAACAAGTATGTGTTTCTCTCATTAATTTGTATAAATTATTATAGGTAGAACATGTTAAAGAGCTTGTAAATACTTATTTGATGAAGGTCCCCTTAAGATGAGATATTAAGCTTTTTTATTTTATTTTATTTGCAGTGGAAGTTCAAGAAACATATGTGAATGATAGTCTACTCCAACAGTTGAAGATAAAAATTAATCGTAAAAGAATAGATCATTTAATTGAAATAGATGTGGAAAAATTGAGAGATTATGCTAAACAACCCATAAATATTACAAAGAGGGCATTGAATAAAAAGTCTAAGCAAATAATGAAACAATTTGAGAATCTTGGTACACTTGAAAAAACTCAACTATTATCAATTACACTTCTTAAAGATGAGTTAAAAGAGCCATTAGAATTATTGGGTGTAGATGCAAGTTTGAAAAAGTTAAAATCAAGTAACGTACAAAAAAATATTGTTGATAGTGTTGAGGAAGATTTGCATTCCATTGGGAAAACAACTAGATCTGCAGATAGGTCCATTTCAAGAAAAGTGATACTAACATCTATTTTAAATAAAAACATGTCCCAAAGAAGACAAATTTCTTCACTTTCATCTCAGATCGGGTATAGTAGGAAGACAATGACACACTATTTGAAAAGAAGAATCAATTTGGATGATACTACATTGAAAGGTAATTGGGCACTAATGTGTAGAGCTCTTCGGTCTGATATAATTAATGAAACAGTTAGGAACTTAGTTATGTCATTTTGGACTGATCATACTTGTCCTTCACCAAATACAAGAGATGTTATCAAGAAGAGGATTGGGCCTAAGGAATATTTCTAGCACACAAAACATTGGTTGGACACCACACAGCATGAATTATATCTCTCATTTTGTAACTCAAATCCTGACATTAAGATTGGACAAACAATGTTTGAAAGATTAAAGCCATTTTTTGTAAAGATAAATAAATCTTTTGAAACTTGTTGTTGTCGATATCACATTGAATTCGATCTCTACTACCAAGGGTTTAGAAAGATGATAGAAGAAAGTGTTGGTTCTCAAAATGATTTTCCTAAATGTCCAAGTCAATTCATAACATCAATCTTATGT